>JACEEZ010019221.1:499951-528052 GCA_016584305.1 Chionoecetes opilio
TGGTGGTGTGTGTGTGTGTGTGTGTGTGTGGTGTGTGGGGTGAGAGAGAGAGAGAGGCAGATGGATATATAGATAAATGGATAGACAGATAGAGACAAGACAGATACAGATAGATATATAGGTAGACAGACAGACAGACAGACACAGATAGATAGATAGATAGATAGATCCATGGTCAAGGGGTCATCAACACTGCCGCAATATAGGGAGAGAAGGGTTAAGGCAAGGCAGGAACAGAGAAGGTTAAATGCGCCTAAACCACTGTACTGTAGTTATGTAGAGTACAGGTAAAGATGGGGCAATATAGGGAGGGAAGGGTTAAGGCAAGGCAGGAACACTGTACTGTAGTTATGTAGAGTACAGGTAAAGATGGGGCAATATAGGGAGGGAAGGGTTAAGGCAAGGCAGGAACAGAGAAGGTTAAATGCGCCTAAACCACCGTACTGTAGTTATGTAGAGTACAGGTAAAGATGGGGCATACACTAAGCTGCGCCTGGCCTCGGTGCTCATCTCCGTCGCATTAGCCCTTGAGCAATGTTATGTAGTTACGGCGAAGGCGGAAATGAGACACCAGAGTGGGAATTCAATTTAGAAGAAAGAGATTATCGGAGACCATTGTATTTCCTCCTTGTTTTTCACCTCAAGAACCTCTCTCTCTCTCTCTCTCTCTCTCTCTCTCTCTCTCTCTCTCTCTCCTCTCTCTCTCCTCTCTCTTCTTGTCTGTATTTATTTCTGTTTTCTGTAGTGCAAGGCTGTCAATATCTCTTTTTCTCTCTTTTATCTGTTTTTTTTCTTTCTCGTACTTTTTTCTCTTTTCTCTCTTCTTTTGTTTTCTGTAGTGCCAGGGTGTCCATATCTCTCTTTTTTCTCTTTTTTTTTTTTTTTCTCTCTCTCTCTCTCTCTCTCTCTCTCTCTCTCTCTCTCTCTCTTCTCTCTCTCTCTCCCTGGAAACATTGCCTACAAATCGTGTTATTGCGTGGCTTTTTTCTCTCCTTTCCGAGCTTGATTTCGTTTTGTTGAAAGACTTAAAGAATTTGAAATGTTTAAAAATATCAAAGAAAAGTGTTTCCTCGTTGTGTGTGTGTGTGTGTGTGTGTGTGTGTGTGTGTGTTGTGTGTGTGTGTGTGGTGTGTGTGTGTGGGGTGTGTTATTCACCCATGTTTTTGTCCACGTGAGCTGGCTCGCAATCGCCAGTTTCACCCCCTCAGTGCGAGCTTGGAGCTCATTATTACCGATCTTTGAGTAATGCTGGGACCTCACACACCACTTGCTCAAGGGGGACAGTAACCGCCCGAATTTGTCAAGTGAAAAATCCCCGGGAGCACGAGGATTCGAACCGCCTACCCACAGAGTGAGAGACCAGAACGCTATCAACCTGACCATCGCGCGCGCGCGTGTGTGTGTGTGTGTGGTGCAATGGGCCTACACATACACGTACGTACACACACAGTCACACACACACACACCGAACCTGCTTTCACCGAACACCAACCAGCCACGGGGGGGGAGGGGGGGGGGGCATCGCGCGTCGCGTGGTCGGTGGGAGGCAGCGCCAGGGCACGGCTGTGTACTAGTGTAGGGCAGCAGCACGCGGCGGCCCCTCCTGCCGTGCCTCGCTCATCCACAACACGGTGAGGAAGAGCAGCGCCGCCACCTCGGCCACGGCGTCTGGTGCGCCCTTCAGGTGCTCTGCGGGGCGGGAGTCACCGTGGCAGGGGAAGCCCGCGCCGCGCCCTACAAGGAGGAGTCGCTCTCCCTGGGGTGCGTTTGAGAGGAAAAATTTGAGTGGTGCGAGCCGCTCAAACTCTCTCTCAAACGCCTGTGCGCGACTTGGGCGGGCGGCTTGAGTGGCTACCGAGCGCCCAACCCACAGACCTTGGGCGCTCTGCGAGGTGTGACGTCATGACAACACCAATGGCCACCCAAACAGAGACGAATTTGAGACAAATTTATGCTATTCTTGCCGATTACAGTCGAAAGACTACAATGTTATCCCGCAGCATGCATTGACATGCACTGCTAAGTACTGTACTGGAGCCTACTTATAATTAATAATGAAAATACAGTAAATAGGAGTGATAATTTACGATATTATAGTGGTCCAATGAACAGTGGAGGGAGATGAATGTATTCAAGTTCACAATACATCCCCTTATATAAGCATTAGGCATTTCCTAGTATTTTTTTGGTATATGTGCAGTTTAAACCAATACAAGAGCGGTGGTTTTAGATATCCTGAACGTTTCATTCTCATCATAAGGAGTATTTCTAACCCCTACAATAGCCGGCAGGGTATATGTGCAGTTTCAACCAATACACGATCGCTGGTTAAGTAGGTATTATTCTAGTGTTTGCCCATACTCCCCCTCTCCCACAAAACAAGCTTGGGGACCTGGGGGAATGCGGGATATTTGGCTGGGGTACAAAATATGCGTCGCAACCACATAGTTTTTGAGTTAGGGGGTTAGGTAAAAATTCCCTAGATCTAGGGAAAACTCTTTGGATTTCTTCTGAGTCCAAAGACGTGTGAACCTGACGATCCTCACATAATGATGACCGAAGTGTCGAGAACCCCCTCCCCCCCAACCCCCCGCCATAGGAGGTTAGGTTAAATTTGTTTAGGTTAGGTTAGATTTGGTTAGGTTAGGTTAATTTGGTTAGGTTAGGTTAGATTTGGTTAGATTAGGTTAGATTTGGTTAGGTTAGGTTAGCTTAGGTTATATTTAGTTAGGTTAGATTTAGTTAGGTTAGGTTAGTTTATCGGTGGGTCAAGCCCCCCGCTAGGTTAGGTTAATTTTGGTTAGGCAAATTTCTCTAGATTTAAGGAAATTACCCTAGATCTAGGGAATTTTAACCCCCCCCCTACACAACTCTTAAATTACGTGTTTCCGACGCATAATTTGTTCCCCACCTGAAAACCCCGCATTCCCACAGGTCCCCAAACTTGTTTGGGGGAAGTGGGAGAGTATGGGCAAACACTAGATTTTACCATTAAGTATCCTGAACGTTTCGTTCTCATCGCTAAGGAGTATTTATAACCCATACAAAAAATAACACAAGGTGGTCTGGGGGGGTGAAACCCCCCTAGTGAGGTAAGGTTGCGTAATCAATGCCCAGGTTAGGTTAGTTAACTAGTGGGGGTTTGGGNCACACACACACACACACACACACACACACACACACACACCATCCCAACAAAACAGATGCGTGAATGACCGGCCGCTGATCACATGTAATAATTGTAACGCAAGAGCGGATCAAATCTTTCCAGCGATCACTTATATACGGAACCAACGAAAGGAGGCGAACACATTTTTTTTTCATTATTGCCTATAGCGCGTGTGAGCTCCAGGGTTGGGATGGCAGGTCCTGGAGGCACACTTGAGGACTGTGATGTTTGGCCCTCGCCCGTGGTGGCGCAGGCAGGATTGTTATTTTGGTTCTCATCGGGGATCGAACTTGGGTCACCGAGAACGCCACTCGTAGACGCCAACCACTCTGCTACAATCAATCAATCATTGGGGGCATACACCGGGGGGCGCGTCACCTCGCCCACCCTACGACGCCACTCCCGGGGGTCACCACGCGCGAGTCCCCATGCAGGCTGCTTTCCTATACCAAGCAACTCTCGACAGGAAACATCAACTTGCCCCAGCCACGAGCCTTGTGGTCGCCCCCTTGGCCTCCTCCACGCCGGATTGTCTCTTACAGATACAACCCGATGGGAAGGATCGGTTTCAGGGTAGCGTGCCACATGCCCATATAGCCGAAGTTGGTGCTGACAGACTATGCAGGTAATAGGCCTCAATTCAGTCTCACGGTCCAATCGCTGATTTGACACGTAATCATCCCAGCGATACCCCATGATTCTGCGAAGACACTTATTACCAAAGGCATCGATTCGCCTCTTCAAGTCGCTATTTAGTGTCCATGTCTATTTAGAGCCCATGTCTCACACCACCACTCTGCTACCGCCTACCCAAATGTGATCGTAACGCAAAAAATATCTTGTCAGTGGCGATATACATGTAGTGTTGTTACCTTGACACTGTATACTGTATTCTCTTCCTTTATACTGTACAAGACAGTCGACGGTTCCTTTTCCTCTGTCTATTTACGGTACAAGACAGTCGACGGTTCCTTTTCCTCTGTCTATATACGGTACAAGACAGTC
The DNA here is from genome assembly GCA_016584305.1 of Chionoecetes opilio. NCBI lineage: Eukaryota > Metazoa > Arthropoda > Malacostraca > Decapoda > Majidae > Chionoecetes > Chionoecetes opilio. The sequence continues at coordinate 504,126 of JACEEZ010019221.1, forward strand.
GACGGTTCCTTTTCCTCTGTCTATTTACGGTACAAGACAGTCGACGGTTCCTTTTCCTCTGTCTATTTACGGTAGAAGACAGTCGACGGTTCCTTTTCCTCTGTCTATATACGGTACAAGACAGTCGACGGTTCCTTTTCCTCTGTCTATTTACGGTGTAAGACAGTCGACGGTTTCTTTTCCTCTGTCTATTTACGGTACAAGACAGTCGACGGTTTCTTTTCCTCTGTCTATTTACGGTACAAGACAGTCGACGGTTCCTTTTCCTCTGTCTATTTACGGTGTAAGACAGTCGACGGTTCCTTTTCCTCTGTCTATTTACGGTGTAAGACAGTCGACGGTTTCTTTTCCTCTGTCTATTTACGGTGTAAGACAGTCGACGGTTCCTTTTCCTCTGTCTATTTACGGTGTAAGACAGTCGACGGTTTCTTTTCCTCTGTCTATTTACGGTACAAGACAGTCGACGGTTCCTTTTCCTCTGTCTATTTACGGTAGAAGACAGTCGACGGTTCCTTTTCCTCTGTCTATATACGGTACAAGACAGTCGACGGTTCCTTTTCCTCTGTCTATTTACGGTGTAAGACAGTCGACGGTGTATTTATCGACGCTTCATACCTCTGATACTTGATTTCCTTGTTCCTTTCCTTTCCCTACATTCGGTATAAGGTGAGTCAACAGTGTGGTCCTCGGCGCTATAGACGTGACTGGGTGCAGGCGGTCACACTATCGGCTTTCCGTCTCCCTGGATGGACGCTTTGACCGACCCCGTCCCGACCCCGTCCCGACCTCTTCCCGACCCCCTCCCGACCCCGTCCCGACCTCTTCCAGACCCCGTCCCGACCTCTTCCCGATCCCCTCCCGAACCCGTCCCGAACCCGTCCCGACCTCTTCCCGACCCCGTCCCGACCCCGTCCCGATCCCTTCCCGACCCCTTCTCGACCTCTTCCCGAACTCCTCTCGACCCCTTCCCGACCTCCTTCCCGACCCCTTCCCGACCCCGTCCCGACCTCTTCCTGACCTCTTCCCGAACCCCTCCCGACCCCTTCCCGACCTCTGCCTTGCCGCTATTTCCACTCGTTCCAATCACCTAATCCTTTCATCACCCAATCACCACTAGTCCCTTCATCACCTTATTACCTAATCCCTTCATCACCCAATCACCACTAATCCCTAATCCAGTCTTATGTGGTGAATGACTTTAATACAATGCTAGATAATTGGATCTTGTTAATTTTTCCTTTGCGTGAATAACTGCAACGCGCAATTCACTGGTCTTAGCAACAACAACAAAAAACGCATAAATGGCATTGTTAGAAATGTTTATTATTTTATTTGATTGACTATCTGCAACACCTAAGTCTATATTGTATTTTTGGTAATTAGTATATTTTGTTAGACAGTGTTTTATTTTATTATATTATTACTTTATTATTATTTTAAGTATTATTGCATTGCATTTTAAGTATTTGATTGCATTGATTAAAAAAACGTGATCATAGTTAAGATTGAAGCTGTCTCTGTCCCCTTATCTATCTATCTATCTCATATATATCTCTCTATCTTATGTATCTATCTCTATCTCTCGATCTATCTATGTCTTATCTATCTCTATCCTATCTCTCTATCTCTCTATCTCTGTCCCCTTATTCATCCCACGCTCTATTATGCAACTAGTCTTTCTTGATATTGTCCTCCTCCTCCTCCTCCTCCTCCTCCTCCTCCTCCTCTTTCTTCTTCTTTACCTTCTTCTTCTTCTTCTTCCTAATTCTCCTTCTAAGTGGTCGCAAAATGTCGTCTTTAATATAATTTCAACACATTTTCTCATTTGTCCATCTTGAAGTCAAGGCAATATATTGATGCTATTTATTTACACAAGGTTCTGAACAGTTGCTTTGATCTAATTGTACACCGCGTCTCCCTGTGAAGGCACAAAGGTTTGAGGTCCTCGCAGATTGTGTCTCGGCCTGACTGTCTTGTACTAAGGTTGTTAGTCTCATATCTTTGTCTATTCAAGTGGTGGTCTGAATCGCTGGTATAGTGTTACGTACAAGCTGGCTTACTACACGGCAACACCAGAAGACAGGAACTATAATTATTGCCTTAAATAATGACCAAAGTTTCACGTAACAAGTAAAGCAAGAGAGAACCCGGAAATAAAGACCTTAAATGCCTACTGCTTAAAAACGTATCTCTCATAATACCAATTAACAAAAAACCCGGAAAATAAACTCTTGAAATACTGGATGGATAATCACGTCTCTCTTATATTACCAATTAACCACAACAGTGACTCTAAGGGCAAAGAGGAAAGGCAGCATTAGCGTGATAATAATTGTGTTTTTTAATGACATCCCAATGAGGAAAAGAGTAAAGAGAGCTAAAAAAAAAAACCGGATACGTTAAGTGAATTGAGCTTTATACTTTGTTGGTATTAAATTGATAAAAACAAAACATTAATCGATACGCAATTTCGATTCCAATCAAAACTGCGTGAAAAGCGCGTACAATAGCGCAACAATGATTAACACACACACCCACACCCACCCACCTATCCTTGGCACACACACACACGCAGGGACAGCTTAAGTATATTAACTTTTCCCGCCTTGGAACCCCCGCTGGCTGCATGACTATCCTTGGCACACACACACACGCAGGGACAGCTTAGGTATATTAACTTTTCCCGCCTTGGAACCCCCGCTGGCTGCATGACTATCCTTGGCACACACACACACGCAGGGACAGCTTAAGTATATTAACTTTTCCCGCCTTGGAACCCCCGCTGGCTGCATGACTATCCTTGGCACACACACACACGCAGGGACAGCTTAGGTATATTAACTTTTCCCGCCTTGGAACCCCCGCTGGCTGCATGACTATCCTTGGCACACACACACACACGCAGGGACAGCTTAAGTATATTAACTTTTCCCGCCTTGGAACCCCCGCTGGCTGCATGACTATCCTTGGCACACACACACACACGCAGGGACAGCTTAAGTATATTAACTTTTCCCGCCTTGGAACCCCCGCTGGCTGCATGACTATCCTTGGCACACACACACATGCAGGGACAGCTTAGGTAGAGTACATCAAGTCATGTTTAAGCCTCCCTGTGAGCGGTGTTAAAAAGCTGCGTGACTAATAGAGAGCCTTCAAATGTGGCCATAATTCTTGTCTTCCAAGGTTGCGATGGTACAGTTACGTCAGAGAGAGAGAGAGAGAGAGAGAGAGAGAGAGAGAGAGAGAGAGAGAGAGAGAGAGAGAGAGAGAGAGAGATAAGATAAGATAAGATTTTCATCCTATCTAGACACTTTGCAAGTACCAACTACAAGGTTATTGACTATACAAAGCGCCGCCACGTCAGCACGAACTAGGCGGACTCGAACCGCTGACCGAATGCGCAGGGACTCTGCACGTTGCAAGCTCACGTCTCTACACACCTTGCCACCCTGACGGGCCTGAGAGAGAGAGAGAGAGAGAGAGAGAGAGAGAGAGAGAGAGAGAGAGAGAGAGGAGAGAGAGAGAGAGAGGAGAGAGAGAGAAAAAAGAGAGAGAGAGAGAGAGAGAGAGAGAGAGAGAGAGAGAGAGAGAGAGAGAGAGAGAGAGAGAGAGAGAGAGAGGAGAGAGAGAGAGAGAGAGAGAGGAGAGAGAGAGAGAGAGGAAAGTGAGAGAAAAAGAGAAAAAGAGAAGTAGAGAAAAAAGGAGTGAAAGAGAGAGAGAGAGAGAGAGAGAGAGAGAGAGAGAGAGAGAGAGAGAGAGAGAGAGAGAGAAGAGAGAGAGAGAGAGAGAGAGAGCGAGCGAGCCAGCCAGCCAGCCAGCCACCCAGCCAGCCAGCCAGCCAGCCAGCGAGCGAGCGAGCGAGAGAGAGAGAGAGAGAGAGAGAGATAGCGAGCGAGCGAGCGAGCGAGCGAGCGAGCGAGCGAGCGAGCGAGAGAGAGAGAGAGAGAGAGAGAGAGAGACCTTTGCACTACATCATTTTGGAACCACTCTGAGATAATTCACAAAACAGTCACTTAGTAATACCTCATTCATCTCTCCCCCAGTATTCTTATATAACCCATTTGTATTTTCTCTCTACCCTATACCTCCCTCTCTTCCTCATATTTCTTTCCTCCAACCTCAACTCATTACCCCTCAACCCTTGTCCCCCCCACTACCACCCACCTCTCTCTCTCTCTCTCTCTCTCTCTCTCTCTCTCTCTCTCTCTCTGTGTCACACTCTAATTCACCTTCGCTATTCCTCTCACCTCACATTAACTGGCATACGACAGTTTTTTTCTTCTAAGGTGCGGTCAAGTTTTAGGTGATATATGTGCAGGAAGTACGTGTTTTATCTATATTTTGTAGTATAATTATTTGTTATTATAGGGCGTTTTGGTATTTGTGGTAAAAGATAGGAAGAAAAATTATGTGTTCGGAAGAGAAAAATGTGTAAAAACGTATGAAACGAGAGCAAAATATACAACTGTTTAAATGTCTCTGTGAAACTATAGCGGCAAAAAAGGTTGTTAGTAAGGATTAAAAGGAGAATTTACAAAATGTCTGTTTGTGGTAAAAGAAAAAAAGGAAAATTATGTCTCAAAAGGAGGAAAATTCGTTAAAATTTGGGAAACGATGAAAAATGAACTAACAAATGCCTCTGTGAAACTATCGGTAAATACTTCTTAACCCCTTGAGGCCCAGAGCGTAATTTCCATTGTAATTTAGCAACCATTAGACGTTTTTTAGTGACTATAACCAATATTTAATATATATGACCTGCTTAGTACCCTTGTTGAATAACTACTTTGGTATATTAAGTTACTTTTCGTAATTGTATGGCTCGACAACAGACGATATTATATAGCCAAGGAAAGATCTGGGCGTGAAGGGTGAATGGTAAAGAGTCGAGGGCGAATAAGAAGGAAAGAGAACGAAGTATGGAATTATAGCTTACAGACAGACAGACAGACAGACCATCTAGGGGAGCGGCTCAAAGGGAATAATCCTCAGCGGGTCTTTAGGAGAGAAATCCTGAAAAAAGAAAAATCCCGAACCAATTTGGAGGTTGTCGACGAAACGACGATTTAATGAACTCAGATGGAAAGCGAGACTATATTATAGTGCGTGCGTGCATGCGTGCGTGCGTGCGTGCGTGCGTGCGTGCGTGCGTACGTGCGTGCGTGCGTGCGTGCGTGCGTGCGTGCGTGCGTGCGTGCGTGCGTGCGTGCGTGTGTGTGTGTGGTGTGTGTGTGTGTGTGTGTGTGTGTGTGTGTGTGTGTGTGTGTGTGTGTGAGAGAGAGAGAGGCAGATGGATATATAGATAAATGGATAGACAGATAGAGACAAGACAGCTACAGATAGATATATAGGTAGCCAGACAGACAGACAGACAGACAGATAGATCCATGGTCAAGGGGTCATCAACACTGCCGCAATATAGGGAGAGAAGGGTTAAGGCAAGGCAGGAACAGAGAAGGTTAAATGCGCCTAAACCACCGTACTGTAGTTATGTAGAGTAAAGGTAAAGATGGGGCATACACTAAGCTGCGCCTGGCCTCGGTGCTCATCTCCGTCGCATTAGCCTTTGAGCAATGTTATGTAGTTACGGCGAAGGCGGAAATGAGACACCAGAGTGGGAATTCAATTTAGAAGAAAGAGATTATCGGAGCCCGTTGTATTTCCTCCTTGTTTTTACCCTGAAGGACCCAATGTAATGTCTCTCTCTCTCTCTCTCTCTCTCTCTCTCTCTCTCTCTCTCTCTCTCTCTATTTCTGTTTTCTGAAGTGAAAGGGTGTCAATATCTCTTTTTCTAACTTTTATCTCTTTTTGTTCTTTCTCATACTTTTTTCTCTCTATTTTTTGTTTTATGTTGTGCAAGGGTGTCAATATCTCTTTTTTTTTTTTCTCTCTTTTCTCTCTCTCTCTCTCTCTCTCTCTCCTCTCTCTCTCTCTCTCTCTCTCTCTCTCTCCCTGGAAACTCTGCCTACAAATCGTGTTATTGCGTGGCTTTTTTCTCTCCTTTCCGAGATTCTTTCCGAGCTTGATTTCGTTTTGTTGAAAGATTTAAAGAATTTGAAATGTTTAAAAATATCAAACAAAAGTGTTTCCTCGGTGTGTGTGTGTGTGTGTGTGTGTGTGTGTGTGTGTGTGTGTGTGTGTGTGTGTGGTGTGTGTGTGTGGTGTGTGTGTGGTGTGTGTGTGGTGTGTGTGTTGTGAGTGAGTGAGTGAGTGAGGTGAGTGAGTGAGTGGTGAGTGAGTGAGTGAGTGAGTGAGTGAGTGAGTGAGTGAGGAGGGAGTGAGTGAGTGAGTGAGTGAGTGAGTGAGTGAGTGAGTGAGTGAGTGAGTGAGTGAGTGGGGTGAGGAGAGAGAGAGAGAGAGAGAGAGAGGAGAGAGAGAAGAGAGAGAGGGGAGAGAGAGAGAGAGAGAGGGGAAGGAGGGGGAGAGAGAGAGAGAGAGAGAGAGAGAGAGAGAGAGAGAGAGAGTGTACAGTGCATAAACAGAGAAAGATAGACGAAGAAATTAAAGACATAAAATATAGTAAGGAAGGAAATAGACGAGAAAATATAAATAAAATAACATAAAAAACATACAAAACAAGAACCTATAACATTTTGATTAGCAAGTATCAACATTATGATGATGGACTAGCAAATATAACACAGGAAATATAACCTAGGAAATATAACCTAGGAAATATAACCTAGGAAATATAACCTAGGAAATATAGCCTAGGAAATAACCTAGGAAATATAACCTAGGAAATATAACCTAGGAAATATAACCTAGGAAATATAGCCTAGGAAATATAACCTAGGAAATATAACAGGAAATATAACACAGCAATCCCTGCCCTATGAGTCAATCCATTTAGTAACTCATCACGAGATTGTCAAACACCAGGGGAAAATATATATATAATAAAATATATATATATATATATATATATATATATATATATATATATATATATATATATATATATATATAAATAGAAAATGAATCAATAAAAGATACTGGCAATGTCACAACCAAACAAACGCAAACAGAGATATTTCTGACGGACATTTGCTTGCTCTGTCTGTCTATTTGTCTGTCTGTCTGTCTGTCTATTTCACTCCTGTACCGTCTCTTATCGTTCCTCCCGTCTACTTGCCCGTCCATTTATCTTAACCTGACGTATATTATCCTATCTTTTTTTTTTTAGAGGGCTAGACAGTTTTGGGGAAAAAACAGAACAGGAAGAAGTTGAAAGAAAAGGAAAACCATGAAAAGCACTGCCATCCTCCTCGCCCTGTTCTTCCCTCTATCCTTCCTGCCATCCCTGTCTTCGCCGCGTGTATTATTACCTGTGCCACGTCACCTTAAATTGATTCACATTATTTGACAGGTTAATTTTAGACCCTTTTTATCTTTCCTCCAAAACTCTTGCCAGGGAATCAGTTTGAAAGCATAATTATGTAGGGTTAGGCTCGCAGAGGTTCCCAACCGGGGGGTCGCGAAGGATTGGCGGGGGGGGGTCGCAAAAGGTTTGGCAGGGGGTCGCGAAGCCTTGCTAAAAAATGGCTTAGGAGAAATTATTTTTAATCAACCAAAATAGTGGTCTATCACTCAACGATTTAATTTTTTTATGCTTTTATATTTTTGCTTTGTTTCGGTGCAAAAAAACGGTTTTGATCATTATTATCATAAATGTGTTTTCCCTATATGGCGGGAGGCACGAACGAGTCTCTCTGTGGCTTGCTATTATTTTTTATAGTATGCCAAAGTTGGACCAATGCAGTAATTTAGCTTGCTAATAAATAATTGCAGAATTCATGAATCCCTTTTTTTACGTTTATTTCCCTGACCTTGACAGCAAACAAAATGTAAATCAAGCTGCTGATAGCAGGGGTCCTGTGGGTGTCAAGATTTTGGGTAAGGGGTCGTGAGTGCAAAAACGTTGGGAACCACTGTGTCAGAGAGAGAGAGAGAGAGAGAGAGAGAGAGAGAGAGAGAGAGAGAGAGAGAGAGGCAAAGACAGATAGACAGACAGGCAGCTTTGCTTTCACCAAACACCAACCAGCCACTGCGGGGGGGGGGGGGGGGGGGCATCGCGTGGGCTAGGCGCGTGGTCGGTGGGAGGCAGCGCCAGGGCACGGCTGTGTACTAGTGTAGGGCAGCAGCGCGCGGTGGCCTCTCCTGCCGTGCCTAGCTCATCCGCAACACGGTGAGGAAGAGCAGCGCCGCCACCTCGGCCACGGCGTCTGGCGCGCCCCTCACGTGCTCTGCGGGGCGGGAGTCACCGTGGCGGGGGGAAGCCAGCGCCGCGCCCCGCAAGGAGGAGTCGCTCGCCTGCTCGCCGCCGCTCCCCGTGACAGCCTCACTGGGAGCAGCTGCGTGCCCCTCAGAGGCTCACGGCGCTGGCCAGTACAAGGGGGAGACGTGTCCCCAGTGAGGCCAGCGTGCCGTCACGCCCACACAGCACACTCCTGCACCAGCAGTCCCGCCACTACAAGGGGGAAGCGTCCTGCTGGTCGCCGCGGGTCCCCGTGGCAGCCTCACGGGGGAAGCGTGCTCTGATTCACCACCGGAAGGGCAACGCGCCCCTGACGCCCCAGGTCTGTGTGGCAAACACAGGTTCGGGGCGGCGGAGAAAGATAGGCGGTCTCCTCACACCCGAGCCCCTGTCCACCCAGTAGTGAATGGGCGCCGGGTGTTAGCCGAGACTGGTGACCCGCTTCCCGGGATGGTGCTCTGGCGTCTGCCACGGCGGGGAGCCACAGGGGACACCTGCTCACGTGGGTGTTCCCAAGATCCCCACACCGGCTGCAGCCAAACCCTCCTTACACTGGTGCAAATGTTTCCGCTGTCTGTGTCGCCGTGCCTTTGTAATGCCTCTTGTCATCTTTGTCATTGTGACTGTTGTATTGGTGTGATATATGTATGTATGTATGTATGTATGTATGTATGTATGTATGTATGTATGTATGTACGTATACTGTGCAACATTGTGCTTACTGTTATGTTGATGATTGATAATCCTTATCTCCCGTCATTCCATCCACGCCGTTGCTGGATGACGAAGGACTGGCTTGGTCTTAATCTAAACCTTCTCGAGCAGCCTTCTTGTTCACCGTGAAGTGCATAATTTTGGTCAAGAGGCGAGGCAAGGGTGGCGGTAAGGCCTGGGTGGAGGCCAGGCGGGGGGACTTTTTTTATTATTTAATATTTTTTACATTTTATATTTATAGATAGCTAGACAGGGAGATAGTTCGCTAGATAGATAGATAAATAGATAGGCAGATAGATATATAGATAGATAGAGATAGATAGATAGATAGATAGATAGATAGACAGACAGATAGACAGACAGATAGACAGACGAACGAATAGATAGACAGACAGACAGACAGACATATAGAGCAAGCGAATGTCCGTCAGAAATATCTTTGTTTGCTGAATGGTTGTGAAATTGCCAGCATCTTAAATCTATATATATTCTCTCTCTCTCTCTCTCTCTCTCTCTCTCTCTCTCTCTCCTCTCTCTCTTCTCTCTCTCTCTTATATATATATAAATATATAAAATATATATATAATATATATATATATATATATTTTTTTTTTTTTTTTCTTTTCTTCTTTGTTTTCCTTCCTCCCTGGCGTTTGACAATCTCGGGATGAGTTACTAAATAGATTGAGTCACAGGGCAGGGATGGCTGTGTTATATTTCCTGACTTATGTTATTTATATGTTTTGTTATACTATATATTTGCTATATTATGTTATATTTCCCATAGTCCATCATCAGAATGTTCATACTAGCTAAATCAAAATGTTATATGTTCTTGTTTGTCTATTTTATATAATTTCCACGCGTCTTTCATTCCTTACCAGCTTTTGTGTCTCTAATTTCTTCCTGCATCCATCTCTGCACTGTACACACACACACACACACACACACACATACACATACACAATACACACACACACACACACACACACACACACACACACACACACACTCTTGCTTCGCCTCTTAACTACATCAAAATAGGGATAAAATTGCGGGTTTTTATAACGGGGCGAAAATTTCATTTTTTGCTATCAAACAATAACATAACAAGTAAATAACAAGCATAACAAGTAACATAACAAGTAACACATAACAAGTAGTAACATAACAAGTAACATAACAAGTATAACAAGTAACTAACAGAACACACAACAAGCAAGTCTCAACAAGCCCTTTCCTTGTACTCATAAAATTTCATGATGGTAGTTTGGCAAAAGCTCCATTTTTTACACATATATCGTTAATATTTATAGTGTATACATTAAGGGGGGTGGGTGTGTGGTGTGGTGGTGTGTGTGTGGTGTGGTGTGTGTGTGTGTTGTCCGTGGCGTGTGCCCGTTGTGTGTGTGTGTGTGTTTGTGTGTGTGTGTGTGTGTGTGTGGTGTTGTGTGTGTGGTGGGTGTGTGTGGCGGGGTGTGTGTGTGGTGTGTTTTTCCCATGTTTTGGTGTGTGCTGTGGGGGGTTTGTGTGTGTGTGTGTGATTGTGTGTGTGTGTGTTGTGTGGTGTTGGTGGTGTGTGTGTGTGGTGTGTTGTGTGTGGTGTGTGGGGGTTGTTGTGTTTTGGTGCGTGTGTTTTTCCCCATTACGTTACGTGCGTGCCAAATCAAGGGTGAACATTCGCATTGAAGAGAGAGAGAGAGAGAGAAGAGAGAGAAAAGAGAGAGAGAAGAGAGAGGAGAGAAGGCGAGAGAGAGAGAGAAAGGAGGGGGAGAGAGAGAGAGAGAGAGGGGGGGGGGGGAAGGGGGGATGACTTTAAGGTTTTCCCACTGAAAAATTCACCCGGGAATCCGAAAACTGCATTAATTTGCGGGGCAGGCAGTAGCCCCCGAAAAAAATTTATAGTAGATAGATAGATAAGATAAGTAGATAACATAATAGTAGATAGATAGAAAGATAGATAGAAGATGATAGATAGATAGAGCGATATATTATATTTTATAATATATATATAAATATATAGAGAGAGGAGGAGGGAAGAGAGAGAGAGGAGAAGGAGAGAGAGGAGAAAAGGAGGAGAGAAGGAAGAGGGGGAGAGAGAGAGGAGGAGAGAGAGAAGAGAGAAAAAGAGAGAAGGGGAAGAGAGGAGAGAGGGGGAGAAGAGAAGAGAGAAGAAGAAGAAGAAAGAAGAAGAAAAGAAGAAAGAAAAAAGAGAGATAGTGATGGATAATAGTAGTGATAAAGATATAGAAAATGGGGATAGCGAGGTAGAAGAAGGAAGAAAGAAAAAAGGGGGAAGAAAAAGGAGAGAGAGAGAGAGAGAGAGAGGAAGAGAGAGAGAGAGAGAGAGAGAGAGAGAGGGGAAGAAAAGAGAGAGAGAAGAGAGAAAAGGAGAGACAGAGAGAAAAGGAGGGAAAAGAGAGGAGAGAGAGAGGAGAGGAGAGAGAGATGAGAGAGAGAGAGAGAGGAGAGAGAGGGAGAGAGGAGAGAGGAGGAGAGAGAGAGAGAGAGAGAGAAACTGTTTTATTTTTGCCAGGGTTTTGTCGAAAAATATGGATTCAAAAAATACATTTTTTTCTATAATATTTTAGAGTACAGATAATTGCCCATAAAAAATTGCATTAGCGGGGATTCTAAAAAAGCTTTATATTATTACTTCGTTTTGTTTTATAGATATTGAGCTTTATTTAAGGGTTTTTTAAGCTGTGTTTCAGAGATTTTTAAGTTTTAAGAAGAAAAGGGGAAGGGAAAGGGAAAGGGAAGGGGAAAAGGGAAAGGGAAGGAAGGGAAAGGAAGGAAGGGGGGGAAGGGGAAAGGGGAAAGGGGAAGGGGAAGGGGGAAGGGAAAGGGGGGGAAGGAAGGGAAGGAAGGGAAGGAAGGGAAGCGAAAAAAAAAAACTATTCGGATCATCTGACGAAGCATCGTATGTTAACTATTTTGATGGTGTTGATGTTAAAAAAGGTACACATCAACCTTTGGGCCCACCCCCACACACACAACACACCACACACCCACACATAACACAAGGCAGACATACACACACACACACACCAAAAAACACCACACACACACACACACACACATACACACACACACAGGCAGACATACACACACCACGGGCAGCATACACACACACACACACAGGCAGAAAATACACACACACACACAACACAGAAAACCACACACACAAACACACAGGCAGACATACCCCACACACAAAACGACAGGCAACATACACACAACACACACACACGGCAGACATAACACCACACACACACACAGACACACACACACCAAACAGGCAGAATACACACACACACACACACAAACACAACACACAGGCAGACATACACACACAACACACGGCGGGGATACACACACACATACACACAAAACACACACTCCCAGGCAGAATAACACACACACCACACACAGGCGGGCATACACCACACACCCCCGCAAGGCAGACTACTAACACACACACACACAGCAGACTACACACACAACACAAAAAGACACACACACACACAGGAAAAACATACACACACCCACACACAGGCAGGCATAACAAACCCCCCAAAACACTCACAAAAAGTCACACACACACACACATACACAACAAACACAGTACACCCCACGTCACACACAAAACACACACACACACACACCCCACACACACCCACAGACACACAAATCACACCACACACACAACACCACAAAAAACACCCAAAAAAACACACAAACAAACACACCACACACACACACAAACCACAACAGGCAGATAACAAAAACCATCCCAAAAATTTTTTTACACCTATTCAATATTTCAAAATGTTTAACAGAACATTACGCCTGATCATTAAACCCCTCATCTTTAGGGGACCCTTTGTGCTAATTACCTATGAAGACCATAAAAGGGTTCTTTAGTAAAAGCGGTGAAGAAAAATTTGTTTTTTAAATTCCCGTGCTGATATGAAGAACGAGAATGACAATCCTCAAAGGTAATGAAAAAATATGTTTTTTTTTTTAACAGGAAGGCTGGCCAAGGGGAAAAAAAAAGAAGTAACAAAAAGGTCGTGCCAAAATATAATGTTAGATTAAGGGATTAGGATTGTAACCTGCTTTAAAAACCCCGACTAGACATTAGATAGAAAATAGTTAAGAAACATAAGAGGAGAGACATAGATAAGAACATAACCTAAGGAAAGGAACATAAGAGATAGAGCAAAGATAAGACTTAAGAGAGCGAAATGGGGATGAGATGCAGAAATAGGGATGAGAGAGCGGGAAATAGGGATGAGAGAAAAGAAATAGGGGAGATGCAGAAATAGGGATGAGAGATGCAGAAATAGGGAGAGAGATGCGGGAAATAGGGAGAGAGGTGCAGAAAATGGGGATTAGAGATGTAAAAAAGGGGCGAATGAGCGAAATAGGGAGGATGCGGGAAAAATGGGGATGAGATGCAGAAAAAGGATGAGATGCGGGAAATAGGGATGAGAAGCAGAATGGGAGGATGAGAAAAATAGGGATGAGATGCAGAAAAAAGGGATGAGAGATGCAGAAAAAAGGGATGAGAGCAGAAATGGGGATGAGAGAGCAGAAAAATAGGGAGAGGACGAAATAGGGATGGAGAGCAAAAAAAGGGAGAGAAAATGAGAAATAGGGATGAGAGCAGAAATAGGGGAGAGATGCGGGAAAAAAAGGGATGAGGATGCAGAAATAAGGATGAGAATGAAAAATAGGGATGAGGAGCAGAATGGGGTTTGTATGCAGAAATAGGGCTGAGAGATGCTTAAAAGGGATGAGAAGCAGAAATGGGGATGAGATGCAAAATTTTGGGGATGGAGATGAAAAAATTTAGGGATGAGAGATGCGGGGAAATAGGGTGAGATGCGAAATAGGATGAAAGATGCAAAAAAGGGGATGATATGAGAAATAGGGAGATAGATGCAAAAAATGGGGATGAGAGATGCAGAAATAGGGTAATAGATGCAGAAATAGGGAGATATGCAAAATTTGGGATGAGACGCAGAAATGGGATGAGAGATGCCCAAATAGGGTGAGATGAAAAAAAAGGGGATGATATGCAGAAATTGGGATGAGATGCAGAAATAGGGATGAGATGCAGAAATAGGGATGAGATGCAGAAATAGGGATGATAGATGCAGAAATAGGGATATAGAAAAAGGGGATGAGACGCAGAAATAGGGAGAGAGATGAAAAAAGGGATGAGATTAGAAATAGGGAGAGATAGAAATGGGATGAGGATGCAAAAATAGGGATGAGAGATGCAGAAAATGGGGGATGAGAGATGAGAAATAGGGATGAGATGCAGAAATAGGGAGAAGATGCAGAAATAGGGATGAGAGATGCAGAAATAGGGATGAGACGCAGAAATTGGGATGAGAGATGCAGAAATAGGGATGAGAGACGTAAGAAAAAATTACAAAGAAATCCTATCACTGGATAATAAATAACAACGATAATAGGATAATGAATAGCAACACTTACATGAATAACAACGATAATAGGATAATGAATAGCAGCACTTACATGAATAACAACGATAATAGGATAATGAATAGCAAACTTACAGAATAACAACGATAATAGGATAATAATAGCAAGACTTACAGAATAAAACGAAATAGGAAAATGAATGGCAACACTTACATAAATAACAAGGGAAATAGGATAATGAATAGCAACACTTCAAGAATAAAAAACGATAATAGGATAATGATAGCAACATTACATGAATAAAAAAACGATAATAGGTAAGAATAGAAAACATTTACAAGAATAACAACGATAATGGGATAAGAATAGAACATTACATGAATAAAAACGATTTTTGGATAAGAATAGCAACACTTACAGAATAACAACGATAAAGGGATGTGAAAACAACCTTACAGAAAACAACGAATAGGATAATGAATAGCAAACTTACATGAATAACAACGATAATAGGGTAATGAATAGCAACACTTACATGAATAACAACGATAATAGGATAATGAATAGCAACACTTACATGAATAACAACGCAGAGGACAATGTTGAAAAGAGTTTAAAAAGAAACTCTTGGAAACCAAGGAGACGAGGGGACATCAAGGAGCTATGTGAAGGAAAACACGGCGATGGATTAGGCAAGGGAAGGGAGGGGAGGAGTGGAGGGGAAAAGACTGACGAGTGGAGATAGACAAGTGAGGGGAGAGAGGAGGGAGGGAGAGAGGGGGGGGGAGGAGGGGGGGGGAGGGGAGAGAAAGGGGGGGGGAGAGAGGAGGGGAGAGAGGAGGGGAGGGGAGAGAGGGGGGAGGGGAGAGAGGGGGGGGGGGGGAAAAAGGGGGGGGGAGGGGAAGGCCCACCAGAGGGAAAAATTTAATTTTGGCACCCCAAAAAAATGTCACTGGTCTCGGAAAGACGGGAAAAGGGGTGGCGGGGCAGGAAAGAGGGTTGTGTGTGTGTGTGTGGTGTGTGTGTGTGTGTGTGTGTGTGTGGTGTGTGTGTGTGTGTGGTGTGTGTGTGTGGTATGTAGAGTGTGTGTAAAATAATCCGCACATCCGGAATAGTTTTTGGCCTTATCATTTTAGTTAAGGCCCAAAAAAATGTACCAAAACCCAAAAGAAAGATGCAAGTTTTTGAAATGACTCATTGAAAGTATATTTTGGCCAAATATTAATTCAATGGATAAAAAAATTTTCACAAAATTTAAAAAGGGGAAGAAGCAAATATTAACACCCAGCAAGGAAAAACCTCGCCCCGCACGCCAGGAGGCCACGCCCCCGGGCACTGGTAGTACAGGTGTTCGGAAAAATTTTCTAGAGCCCTTCCCCGCCCTTATTAGTGGCCTTTTTTCCTCCAGACCTTCACAGTCCTTCAGATACCTTAAAAAAACGTAATTAAAAAGGGGGGGAGAGAATAAAAAAAAAAAAAAAAACTAACCAACCCAATATAATCTAACCTAACTTGAATTTTTTTTTTTTCTTTCTCACCCTTTGGGCTGCTAGGAGGTTATTGGTAAAGGTTTGGTTAGGTTATAGTGAGATTGGTTAGGTTAGGCTGGGTTATATTGAGGTTAGGGGAATATTTTTTTTTTTTTTCATCTTCCCCACTTTTTAATTAGTTTTAGAGGTATCTGAAGGGGTTGTGAAGGTTGGGGAAAAGCCCATAATAAGGCGGGAAAGGACTTTAAAATTTACCCCCGTAGGTACATTTGTTATTTCGACAAAACCCCACATCAATTATTAGTAACTCCACCGCGGCAACACACGCTCCACACCCGCGGCCACACACGCCTCCACACCCGCGGCACACACCACGCCTCCAACCCGCCACACACACGGGGTCCACACCCGCGGCACACACACGGCTCCACACCCGCGGCCACACACGCCCCAACCCCCCCGGCACACACAGCCTCCAAACCCGCGGCACACCCCACGCCTCTACACCCCCGGCACACACAGCCCCCACACCCGGGCACACACAGCCTCCAACCGCGGCACACACACGCCTCTACACCCGCGGCCCCCACACGCCTCCCCAGCCCCGGCCACAACGCCCCCCACAGGCCCCGGCCCCACAACGCCTCCACACCGCGGACCCAAAGCCCCCACACCCCCCGGACACACCGCCTCCACACCCGCGCAACACCACGCCCCAACCCGCGGCACACACACGCCTCCACACCCGCGGCACACACACACACACACAACACACCCGCGCATCACGGCACCTTTAAGCAGGCAACAAGTGACGCCCCTCACGTAACTTTTCCCTCCCTCTTCCCCTCTCTATTTCCAGCCTCTTCTTTTATTCATCCGCATATTTTTCTTTTATTTAGGAGAGTCAAAATCAAAGGCTGCCTCTGTACTTTTTTCTCGCTTTCATTCATTAAACGTGTTAACATAAAACTCTCGCAGTCATCTCTATATAGACTGTGGGGATCAGTGCCGCTACCACCAATACACGATCGGTGGTTTGAAGTATCCTGAACGTTTCGGTCTCATCATAAGGAGTATTTCTAACCCCTAGGTACAACAGCCGTCGCAAATCAATATAACGCAAAGGAAGAGGGAGAAACCCCCCGTGGGTTATGTTAGTAATCAATGCCCAGGTTTGGTTGTTT
The DNA here is from genome assembly GCA_016584305.1 of Chionoecetes opilio. Classification (NCBI taxonomy): domain Eukaryota; kingdom Metazoa; phylum Arthropoda; class Malacostraca; order Decapoda; family Majidae; genus Chionoecetes; species Chionoecetes opilio. Next base: position 521,234 of record JACEEZ010019221.1, read on the forward strand.
TAAAAGCGGGGGGTTGGGGGGCAGTTAGTCAGGAGAGTTTGGTCAACAGGGAGTATTGGTTAACTGACATTACCCCGAATGTGTCAGTGTTTATCCCTAAGACGTAATCTTGTCTCCCTTACCCACAAACTACCCCATTTAGGTTCCAGTTTTCTCGCTTTATATTTCCAACAATTCACCACGGAAGCAGAACTCTCGCCACCAAAAACAGGCAGGAAACATTTTAAAGGTGTTTTTCCCTTCCTAGATTCCAACCAAAATATTCGCTACCCCCTGTAAAAGAAGACTGGGAAAAACAAAAAAATAAAAAATGCAATTACTTACCCTTTTGAAGAGGTGGTGGGCAGTGCAGGGGAGGTGGGGAGGAGGCAGGGGCGGGGAGGGTAGCGGTAGATGTTAGCGGTGGAGGGTTTTGGGGGGCGGGGGCGGGAAAAGGTGGAGGGAGAGGGGAAAGGGGGGGAGGAGGAGGGAAGGGGGGCGAAGAGGGTAGCAGGGGAGGGGGCGGGAAAGGGGGAGGGGGCGGGGGGGGTGTGGGTAGCGGGTGCGGAGTAGCGCGCGGCAGACCAGGAAAAAATATCGACAACCGTTTCTTAAAATGACATGACTCGTACACTGAGTTCTCTGTCATTGTCTTCCCTTTTGCACTTTTCCCTTTGGGTTGTTTAAGGGTAGCTTTCGTGAGCCCCAGCACGCCGGGCAAGGCAAGACGACGGTACAAAGACGACACAGCGCACACACAAAAACCCCCCGCCGCCCCCCTACCCCTGGCGGCCTGGGTTCACAAGCGTCGGGTTTTGGGAAACCCCCCCCGTTCGAAAAACATTCGTTCACTCGCCGAAGAGTGAATCATGTTATGTTTCTTTCCCCATAGTCTTTGGTTATACGGATATCATGAAGTTTTTTCTCTCTCTCTCTCTTTTTCCCCTCTCTTTCTCTCTCTCTCTCTCTCCTCTCTCTCTCTCTCCTTTTTCTCTCAAGAAAAGGGGTAAACTAGAGGAGAAAAAGGAAAAAAATAAGAAGGAAAGAAGGAAAAGAGGAAGTGGGGACGGGAGCGGTTTAAAAAAGCAGATGAAAAATTTAAAAAAAAAAGGAAGAAAGGGTGATTGGCAAAAGGTAAGAGAGAGAGAGAGAGAGGAGGGAGAGAGAGAAAAGAAAAGGAGAGAGAGAAGGGAAAAAGAGGGGAGAGAGGATATGAAAGAACATATATAATGAAATTCAGATTTACAACAAAAATAAACATTCAAAGGCTTTATACACAATTCTTCAAAATGAGGAAAAATTTCGTGGGGGGCGTAAAAAAAACGGGAAGGGGGGGAGTGTATAAAATCAAAAAAATATAAGCGAAAGTGTGTGTGTGTGTGTGTGTCTGTCGTCTGTTGTCCGCGAAGGTGGCCCCCCCTCGCGGAATCCCCTCATATGCACAGTTTTGGAAAACCCGTCGACCAGGGGGGAAAGGCATAAGCCCACTTATGAATGATCCCCATCATTTTTTCTTCTTATTTTTTTTGCAGCCTTTTAGCGGAATTGTGAAAAAAAAAATGGGTTTCGAGAATTTAGGGAAACTTATGTAGGGTGATGGGTAAGGGGAGTGAATGGGTGGGGGGATGGGGAATGGGTGTGGGGTGATGGGTGGTGAATGGTGTTGGTGATGGGGGAATGGGTGAGTGAATGGGTGGGGGGTGATGGGTAATGGGTGAGTGAAGGGTTGGGGGGGTGTGAAGGGTTGGCGTTAAACATACATTTTATATCCATGATTTCAGGAAAGCTAGAAGGGCATCGGGGAGTCTGTGTTTGGTGGGCCCAAGCCCACCAATAGCCCCCCCGCAGGAGCTAGCCCAAAAAGGCCCCCCGGAGGGGGGCTTTGCGGTAGTGTCAACAATTTTGGAGAAAGCCGTCAGCCAGCCCGCCCGCCACCAGCCACCAACCCGCCAACCAGTTAAAAATAACCAAACAGCCCCGCCCGCCCGCCAGACAGCCATCCCGCCCAAACCCGAAAATAACCAAACAGCAGCCAGCCCGCCAAACCACCAACCCCCCAACCCGTTAACTAACCCCAAAAGCCAGCCCGCCAACCAGCCCGCCCGTTAATAAAACCAAACAGCCGCCAAACCCGCCAGCCCGCAGCCCGCCCCGTTAATAACCAAACAGCCCGCCAACCCCGCCCCCCAGACAACCGCCAGCCCAAAAAAGCCAGCCAGCCCCCAGAAGCCAACCAGCCAGCAGCCCGCCCGCCAAGCACCAGCCCGCCAACCACCGCCAGTTAATAACCAAACAGCCTGCAAAACCCGCCAGCAGACAGGGGCCCGCCCGCCCAACCCCCAGCCCGCCAGCCCCAACCGACAGCCCGCCAGCCCGCCCGCCAGCCAAGTAACCAACCAAAAAGCCAGCAGCCAGACAGCAAATCAGTCAGCCAGGGCCCGCTAGTTAACGAACAAACAGCCAGCCGCCAACCAGACAGCCAACCGCCCGCTAGCCAGCCAGCAAATTAAACCCAAACCAAAAAAGCAGCCCGCCAACAGCCAGCCCGCCCCGCCAACCAGTCAGCCCAACCCGCAGCGAGCCAGACATCGCGAACTCGTCAGTCCAAAATTAGCGGGTCTGAAGTGATAGAATAAAGAAACGAAAAACCCAAAAAGTAAGGGCCCTTTCAGGCACCTTTTTCCCCCTCGCCCTCGGAGAAAAAAGTGTTCACCCGGGGGCGGCGGCGGCGGGAATTTTTACCCCCACTTTACTTACTGTTTATTTAAGGCAAAGGAGAAGTATAAAAAGTACGGGCGTTTTTTTTTTAATATTTAGTTTCCGCGGGCGTCCATTCAGGTTTTTATTTTCCCGGGAGTGGGGACGGGGGTCCCGGCGGGTTTCAAGGGTCCCCAAGGGAGTGTTTTTAAGGGTCCAAAGGGAGTGTTTTTAAGGGTCCCAAGGCGGGTTTTCAAGGGCCCAAGGGGGTGGTTTTTTAAAGGGGCCCCCAAAGGGGGGTTTTTAAAGGGTCCAAGGCGGTGTTTTCAAGGGGTCCCAAGGCGGTTTTCAATGATCCCAAAGCAGTGTTTTAAGGGCCCAAGGCAGTGTTTTCAAAGGGGCCCCAAAAGGGGGGGTTTTTAAAGGGGCCCCAAGGGGGGTGTTTTTAAGGGTCCCAAGGCGTGTTTTCAAGGGTCCCAAGGGGTGTTTTTAAGGGGGCCCAAGGGGATGTTTTTAAGGGTCCCCAAAGGGGGGTTTTCAATGTCCCAAAGCAGTGTTTTCAAGGGTCCCAAGGCAGGTTTTTTAAGGCCCAAGGCGGTGTTTTTAATGATCCAAAGGCAGGTTTTAAGATCCCAAAGGCGTGTTTTTTAAGGGGCCCAAAGGGGGTGTTTTTAAGGTCCAAGGCGATGTTTTCAAGGGTCCCAAGGGGTTTTCAATGATCCCAAGGCAGTGTTTTCAAAGGGTCCCAAGGCGGGGTTTTAAGGGTCCCCAAAGGCAGGTTTTCAAGGGGCCCAAGGCCCGTGTTTTCAAGGATCCCCAAGGCAGGTTTTCAAAGGGCCCCCAAAGGGGTGTTTTTAAGGGTCCAAGGCAGTGTTTTCAAGGACCCAAGGCGGTGTTTCAAGGGCCCAAGGCGGTTTTTTAAAGGGTCCAAGGCCCCGTGTTTTCAAAAGGGTCCCAAGGGAGTGTTTTCAAGGGTCCCAAGGCAGGTTTAAAGGGTCCAAAAGGCGGTTTTTAAGGGGCCCAAGGCAGGTTTTCAAGGGTCCCAAAGGGGGTGTTTAAAAGGGTCCCAAAGGGGGTTTTTACAAGGGGTACCAAGGCATGTTTACAAGGGTCCCAAGGGGGGTTTTCAAGGGCCCCAAAGGGGGTTTTTTTCAAGGGGCCAAGGGGGTGTTACAAGGGGCCCAAGGGGTTTTACAAGGGTACCAAGGCAGGTTTACAAAGGGTCCAAGGCGGGGGGTTTTCAAGGGTCCAAGGGGGTTTACAAGGGTCCCAAGGCGGTGTTTTCAAGGGCTCAAGGCAGTGTTTACAAGGGCCCAAGGCGGTGTTACAAAGGTCCAAGGCGGTGTTTTAAGGGTACCAAGGAGTTTTAAAGGGTCCCCAAGGGGGTGTTTTTAAAGGGTCCCCAAGGGGTGTTTTTTAAGGGGCCGGCGGGTTTTTTAAGGTAACGGTGAAGGGTCCAACTGTTTTCAAGGGTAAAACGGGTTTTTTTGGTTGGGCACATTTAAAAATTTTAAAGAATAAAAAAAGGCCACGGCACAATAAACGGAATAAAATACTTTAAGGAAACAATATAAAAAAAAATACAAAAAACACAGCAAATCCTTGTAATATAAAAAATAGAAAAAAGGTGAAAAAATCAGTAAAAATAAATAAAAAAAACTTTTGGAGGAGGGAAAGAAAAAAAAAAGTAAAAAGTAAAACCCTTTTTAAGGCCTTTGGGAAGGGGAGGAAGAAGGATCAGGGGGTAAAGGGCCTTTTAAGAAAAATAGATGGGGGAAAGAAGAGGGTTTAAGTGGAGGTGTCCCAATAACCCCTTTCATTAAACCTGGCAATTGGGGCCCTTTAAGCCCTGATTCCGACAAAAATGAAAAAAGAAAATAAATCAAACCACCCCAAGTGGTTTTTCCTTTTCCCTAAACACTACTAATCCCACCGTTCCCCCAAAAAAGAACCTTTTCCCCCTTTTTAAATCCCTTATTTCCACCAAAACTTTTATAAAAATTCCCCTTCTTCCCCTTTTGTAAAATTTTTCCCATTCCTTTCTAAATTACGCTTTTCCCGCTTAATCGTACTTTTTGCATTTTAAAAAAACCGTTAAGAACCCTAATTCCTTTATTTAAATCTTTACCCAATTTTAAAACTTTATAATCCCCACTTCTCTTTAATAGGGAATTTTTAATACTCCCCTTTTAAACTAAAATTTGCCCCCGTTTTTTTCTCCCTCGCCCTTTTTTAAAAACCTTTCCACCGAAAGGAACAAAAGAAGATATTAGGGAGGGATAGAGGATAAAGAGAATAAGATTTAATTTTTTAAAATTTGGAAAGAACCAAATCAAGAAAAATGTTTTTTTGGTCGGTAAGAGGGGGTCCCTAGGAGAGAGGGAAGGAAGGGGAAAAAAGGAGAGGGAAAAAGGAAAAGAGAGATAAAAGGAGGAAGGGAAGAAAAAGGAGAGGGAGAGAAGGAGGAGAGGGAGAGAGAAGGGGAAAAAAGAAAGAGATGAAAAAATAAAGGAGAAGGGGGGAAAGGGGAGGGGGGGAAATTAAAAACAAAAGGGGGAGGAAGAAATGGGGGGAGAGGGGGGGGAGAAAGGGAGGGAGGAGGAAAGGGGGAGAGAAGGGGAAAAAAGGGGAAAAAGAGGGGGGGAGGGGGGGAGAGAGAGGAGAGAGAGAGAGAGAGAGAGAGAGGCGATAAACGAAGAGAAAGAGGAAGAATGGGAAAGGAGAGATCGCAATAAAAAAGTTGGATGAGGAAGAAGGATGGAGGAGAGGGAGGGGAGATAGGGTGAGGGAGGAGGAGGAGAGAGAGAAGGGAGATGACGGGAGGGGAGAGGAGGAGAAGGAGGAGGGAGGACCTAATCTTCGGCGGGAGGGAAATATCATGACCTGTATCCATCCATGGTTGGCATTCTTGTCTCAAAGTTTATACCGAGAGTCTGACAGAAGTGCATTCCTCAACTTGCCTCCCCTCCTTCCCTCCCTCTTTGTTATTACCTCAATAAATACCTCCACGTCTCCCCCTCCCCCCCTTTACTTCCGCCATTCCTCCTCCTCTTCTTCCTCTTCCGTCCCTTACTTCCGTCATTCCTCCTCCTCTTCTTCTTCCTCCTCCTCTCTGGATCTCCGTGGTTTGTGACTTTATGAGGTTGTGATTGGAGGACGCCACACAAGGTCGCTGGCTCGAGGCTTAAAGTCGCGCTCCGGCTTGAGGTGTCCCGTAAGGCAGACCTTCTTCTCCGTGGCGCCGCCTGGGCCGCCGCCGCCCTGCAGGAAATCGCAGCAGGACAGCCGCGAGGCATTGTCCTGGTGGCGAAGGAGCCCACCAGGAAGGGCGTGCTGCAGGAGGCCCCCTGACCTCCTCCCCACCCAAGGATCCTAGCGGCAGTGCCTTCGCAGGTTGAGGCGGCCGCTGAGGCGAGACAGCCGCGGCAGGAGGCCGCTGTGCCCTCTCCCTGGCCGCGGACACCCGCGCCTGAGGAGCAGTCGCCCCCCAGGACCAGGACCAAACGGATGAGGACACTGAGGAAAACCAGGAAGGAAGGAGAGGACCCACCACCACGCCCGGAGCAGCTGATGGAGGTGGACGCCGCCCTTCCCCCCATGGACCCGACGCCTGCTGCCAGTGCGCGCCTGGCTGCGGCGCAGGGCAGTCATCTGCCTGACGCTGCGAGCAGGCCACCCAGACGCTGGCGATGCAGTACGCGTTTCAGGAGGCCGACCTACTCGACCTGCTGATCTGCTGCGAGCACCTGGTGTCGCAGGAGACAGCGGCCCTGGAAGAGCGCTGCCCGCACTAGCCGCCCTCTCCTTTGCAAGGCGGCTGCTCAGGGAGGGAAAGCCCCTGCCAGGGACCCTGCCAGGGACCCTGCCCAGTGCCCACCGCCGGGCTCTATCACTTACTCCTTTCATCCCCACTTCCACCTTTTCCTCTTTCCTTCTCATTATCTCCGCCAACGAAGTTGGAGGGGTTATGTTTTCACCCCGATTTGTCTGTCTGTCTGTCTGTCTGTCTGTCTGTCTGTCTGTTAGTGTACAGGATTTCTCGAAAAGTTACGAATAGATTTGGACCAAACTCGGTATACCAAGTCTATAGTATAGTTAATGAAGAAGGGACTGATTAATTTGGTGAAATCTATAATTTTAACA
>JACEEZ010019222.1:0-12500 GCA_016584305.1 Chionoecetes opilio
TTCACCCAATCCACTTCCCTTTTTCACAAAATTACCCCCCCGCTATCCCTACTACTCAAGGTTTCCTCAATTCTCGCAACCACTTTTTTTTCAATTCTCCTAATAGCTGCTAAAAAAAAAAAAAAAGTGATCGGATTATCTCATAATGGGCTTAAAACCTTTCCCTGCTCGAGCCGGTTCCAAAACTGTGCCATATGAGGAGGATTCCGCCACAGGGGGTGGCACTGGAGCGGAACACACACACACACACACACACACACAACACACACACACACACCACACACACACACACACACACACACACACACACACACACCGCTATATTATTTATATTATATAATATATATATTATATAATATATATATATATATATATATATATATATATATAATATATATATTATAATATATATATATAATATATATATATATATTATATATATTATATTTTTAAATTATTATTATATATAAAATTAATATATATATATATATATATATATATATATATATATATTTTTTTTTTAATATATATTATATATATATATATATATATATATATATATATATACTATACACACAGAGCTGGGCACTAAATACAATGAATGTATTTCAATACTAAATACATGGGAGAAATGTATTTAAATACCAAATACTAAATACATTTTACGAATGTATTTAAAAACTAAATACTAAATACAGTAATTGTATTTAAATACATTTGTAAATACATTTTAAATACACGCAGATTTTAATGCCATGAATTAAATCATCAAGTTTCGAAAGGTATTCACTTATCTAATTATAAAATCTCTAGAGGCACAAAATTATGAAATCTAAATTTCCAAGCTTTCTTCTATTTGCAATATAAGTATGCATTCCTTGTATAATTCTATAAGCCATCTACAATATTATGGAATCAACTTCGTGACATAATGTTCGAGTTACATTATTATCATAAAAGTTTGCACACACTTTCAACAATATGAAATTCTTCGAGCTAAATACAGTATAGAAATGGATGAAGGAATCACCGAATACTAGTGACTGATGTGAACAGAAGCCAAGAAGTAGTGAGCAAGCAATTGGGAGGGAGAAAAAATAGGACGCAGACGCCACCGGACACCTACCTTCTTAGAAGCTGTTTTAGCAAGAGATAAGATGTGAGATTTCCAGTTCAGATTTTTAGTAAAGGATAGTCCTAGAATGTTCATTGTAGAAGAAGGAGATAGTTCAGTGTCATTGAAGACGAGGGGATAGTTATCTGGTAGGTTTTGTCGAGTAGATAGGTGAAGAAATTGGATTTTTGAGGCATTGAACAAAACAAGGTTTGCTTTTCCCCAATCAGAAATTATAGAAAGATTAGAAGTTAGGCGCTCGGTGGCATCTCTCCGTGAATCACTTAGTTCCTGTTGAGCTGTACGTCTAATAACCGACTTTGAAAAATGCAGGGTAGAATCATCAGCATAGGAGTAAATAGGGCTTTGAGTTAGACATAGAAGATCATTAATGAATAATAGAAGGAGAGTGGGTGATAGGACAAAGCCCTGGGGAACACCACTATTGATAGATTTAGGAGAAGAACAATGTCCGTCTACAGTAGCTGCAATATAACGGTTTGAAAGGAAACTTAAGATGAAGGTACAGAGAGAAGGATAGAAACCGAATGAGGGTAGTTTGGAAATTAAAGATTTGTGCTAGACTCTATCAAAAGCTTTTGATATGTCAAGGGCAACAACAAAAGATTCACCGAAACCCCTAAAGGAGGATGACCAAGATTCAGTTAGGAAAGCTAGAAGATCGCCAGTAGATCGCCCTTTACGGAAACCGTACTGACGATCAGATAGAAGATTGTGAGCAAATAGATGCTAAAGAATCTTCTTATTAAGTATAGATTCAAAAACTTTAGAAAGGCAGGAAGTCAAAGCTATAGGGCGGTAGTGTGAAGGATTAGAAAGGTCTCCCCTCTTAGGAACAGGTTGGATGGGAGCAAACTTCCAGCAAGAAGGAAAGGTGGAAGTAGATAGACAAAGACGGAAAAGTTTGACCAGGCAGGATGCAAGCACAGAAGCACAGTTTATGAGAACAATAGGAGGGACTCCGTCAGGACCGTAAGCCTTCCAGAAAGGACCAGAAAACCAGAAAACCAGAAAAGGCAAAGAAAACATCATTACGAAGGATCTTAATGACAGGCATAATATAGTCAGAGGGTGGAGAAGAAGGAGGAACAAGCCCTTCATCAACCAGAGAGGAATTTTCAGCAAAGGTTTGAGCGAAGAGTTCAGCTTTAGAAATAGATGAGACAGCTGTGGAGCCATCTGGGTGAAGCATAGGAGGGAAAGATGTATAAGAAAAATTGTTAGAGATGTTATTTGCTAGATGCCAGAAGTCACGAGAGGAATTTGATTCAGAAAGATTCTGCCATTTTCTATGAATGAAGGAGTTTTTGGTAAGTTGAAGTAAAGATTTGGCATGATTACGGGCAGAAATATAAAGGGCATGAGTTTCAGGAGATGGCTGCTTACGGTACCGTTTGTGAGCCATATATACTCTGTGATATTATACTCTCTCTCTCTCTCTCTCTCTCTCTCTCTCTCTCTCTCTCTCTCTCTCTCTCTCTCTCTCTCTCTCTCTCTCTCTCTCTCTCTCTCTCTCTCTCTCTCTCGTCTCTCTCTCTCTCTCTCTCTCTCTCTCTCTCTCTCTCTCTCCTCTCTCTCCTCTGTCTCTCTCTCTCTCTCTCTCTCTCTCTCTCTCTCTCTCTCTCTCTCTCTCTCTCTCTCTCTCTCTCTCTCTCCTCTCTCTCTCTCTCTCTCTCTCTCTTCCTCTCTCTCTCTCCTCTATATATATATATATATATATATATATATATATATATATATATATATATATATATATATATATATATATATATATATGTAGTATTAGTATTAGTAGTATTATTGGTGTTCAACTATGTGTTCTGTGTTCTGTATACTTGATGTTGGGTCCTGGAACACCTGGCTAATCCACTCCCTAGGCAATACGCTAATCCTTTAAACTCGACCTCAGCCTCGCCAAATGTTCTCAGGTGTTCAGATCGTCAGGTCATTAGGCGTCAGGTCTTGAGTATCGTGACCCTTTATAAAGAGGTTTCTGTAGAGGAGAGTCTCTTGGACACAGACCTCCGTACCAGCAACTCACAAGTCTTCAAGTCACCAAGTCACCAAGTCACATCCAAACCACGCCAGGAGCAACTCACCAGTCCGCGAGTCACCTTACCTGTTACCTTTTACCCAAAAGTTAATAAACGACTATCAAAGCAGAGTTACCTGTTTCTGCTCACCCTAGAAGTGACATACCAAAATCACTTTACACATGGTGATAGCAGTGGGATCTGGTAACAGGTTAATCACTTCTTGACTTCCGCGCCGCCACATCGTTCCTCATCAAGCCGCCGCTACATCAACTACTTGCGCCGCCCTTATCTGTGTTCCATCCACCCGGCTGTACCTTTCTTCCACGTGTGACTCCGCGTCGCCTGATCTTCCTTCAAGCTGCCGCCTCCTCCACCACATCCACCACCGAGGCCTTCCCACTCCAACGTACCACGTGACGCCCAGCTCTCCACAACAGCCACTCCAAGCCTCCACGACAACGCCTGGCCACGAGGGAAAGTTCCACGGGACCATACTTCCTCACCTACGCATCACGCCTGGCCGCCCACGTCATCTCAACACCGGGCCACCCTTCGCGCCCCTCCACGTGCTTCTACTAGATCTCCATCCCCGGCATCCCCGGCGCCAAGATCCACCAACGCTCCGTCCACCTCCTCCACGTGCTTCTCGGAAATATTCATCCACCAGTGGTCGCGCTCCAAGCTACCGCCCACGCCGCCACTAATACCCCAGCCACCTACGCGGCACGCCGCCCCTCCACACATCGCTTCCTGTTTCATCGCGCTGTATCTTCCACATCCACAGTCTACATCCACCGCCTCCACCGCCTGCTACGCCCAGCTCTCCACCGCCTCCACCTGTGGTCCTTCGCGCTCCTCCACCTGTTCCACCTCCACGACATTCGTTAAGTACCATATCATTATTTTATTCCTGTGCTCTCTATAGCTTGTGTCTACATATGCTTGCTATACCCAGTTGAGTTGTGACTTACTTTTGAGTGCATAATTTATTTTCTGGTTTCAATTTTTTGTAATGCCATACCTTTTGTGATACTGTGGTGTGTTTCCACCTTGTTATTTTATTCATTTATGACTGTGTGCTGATAAGAACTTGACCTCCCTAGGGATCCTGACCTGTCATACCCGCAACGATGTGTGACTGTTACAGCGTCCGCCTCACAGTGTCTGTCAGTGTCTGATTCTCCTGCCCTTTGGACTTTATGGGTTTCCGCTGCGTTACGGTATCTGTACATTGTGAGCGTAACGGCTCTTTTATTTAGTCCTTTTCTTTTTTCTTTTGTTACATAAGTGATAAACTGACACTCCACACTCACAGATGCTTTTGTTCCATAAGTGATACACTAACACTCTCCAACTTACACTGTGTTATTTCACTTTTATTCACGTTCTCACGCGAGTTTTCCATATCTACGTACTCTTATCTAGGATATTACATTATTATTATTATTTTCATTATTTGCCATAACTGTTGTGTACTCGGATATTTTTATTCCTTTCTTCTTCAAAAATTCACCTGTCATCATGCCACCACCAGCGCCAACTTCAGTCACTCTGGTACACGAGGTTCCTTCCCTTCCCAAATTCACAGGCAACAATATTCCTGTACACATATTACTCAAAGATGTTGACGATGAGATCGCGCGTCGTAACATCACTGACGATGCAATCAAAATCGCTCAACTAAAGTCCCGCTGTGACTTGTCTAACTGCCTTGCAGGACAATACCTGCAGAGTGATTTATTTCTCACAATTAAGACATATGACGAATTTAAGACCACATTTAATAAATATTTCAGTGGCAGTCAGAAATCCGGTATCCTTGCTCCACTCTTTAGACTTGCAGACACTCACAAAAGGCAAGAACACCCTATTCCAGTCATGTCAGCTTTGCAACAATCTTCTAACGTCAAATTAGACTTGATAAGACAGCTGGAATTTTCAGAATGGGTTGATGAAGATGGGAAAATGAGTCTACAAGCTGTCGGTAACCTTTTTGGATACTACACTTATATGTTTCTCATACACCCTTCCACAGCTAAACAGGCGTCTGATAGTCACTTTCACTTTGCTCCAACAGACACCTTAACTGCATTTACTTCCAATTTTGAGGACTCTTCGTCACTAGTGTTTTCAAACAATGCACATTCTTCTATGTCTGCTGCTGTATCTACACAACACCAACACCAACACCACCAACCACGAAGCACTTCTCGTCCTCCTTTCAACTCAAACACTCGTTCGCCCTCAAACAATCGCCAAAGACAACGCTCATCTTCACATTCACGACAGTCCCGTGCTAATCACTCACCTGCCTCGTATTGCTATTACTGCAAAAACAAGGGACACACGATCGAGCGTTGCTTCACACGACAACGTCATTTTCCAAACCAGCAGTATGTTCCACGCTTTTGTGATCACCATGGTCAATGTGGTCACAACACTTCTGAATGTCGCGTAGGAACAAACGCTCCTCGATATTCACAGCAACACAACACCTCTGACGGTCGTGAAGGACCACAATCTCCTCGCCATTCACAACAGTATAACCCTCAATGACTACCACGTGACGTGCACTCCTCCAAGCAACACGAACCAGATCACACAGATGAACCTTCACTCCCTTTGTATACCATTTATAATACACTTTGGGAGGACCCAATGATTTTACAAGCTGAAGTCAACCAGCACTACTTCACCTTGTTTATTGATACAGGTTCTTCAGTAAATATCATGACTAAAGAGTGCTTTGATAACATCAGATCTGTGCGTAATCGTAAATTAATCATTTTAGAGCCTTCTGACCTGCAACTTTGTGGAATCGATGGAACCGCACTCACTACTCTAGGTAAAGTTATGTTTAACACATACCTATGTCCTGACTTGCCACCTGTCAGCCTGACTTACTATATAGCAGACGGCATAACCATTCCAGCTGACGCTCTCATTGGCCGTCCTGCTCTAACCCAACAACAGATAGACCTATACCCACGCTTACATGGAATCTATTGGCGTGAACGTTTCTTTCCAGAGATCTTGAAACAAGCTAGAGCTTTTCCTGACTCTGTTCACACTGACATTGTCTCCTCCACTGCATGCGACTCTCCCGTGTCTTCACAAGCTCTTGATTCCACATGCACTCCTACTGACAAATCTCTGATACAAGTGTTCTCCATTCCTAGTTCTCCACTTGCAATGCCTAACCAACATTCACCATCCAGACCATGTCGTCGTTCCGCTGGTCGCCTTTCTCGCTCAAAACGAAAACGTAAGACCTTCGTCGCGTATGTAGCCACAGACGCTTCTACGTCTAATAACACCACTCCACTCCCAGAAGTCTCACTTTACAAGGTCTTAGAAGACCAAGCTAAGCACTGTCACGCTGTCATCTCGTCCAACGTTGAGCTTCTACCACACACCTGCACCCTGGTAGACGTTCGGGTAAAAGGCGTTTCGAACGTCGATGCTATGTCTCTCCCTGAGACGGTCACTCATTCTGCTCTAGCTGTTCCTGTAGCGCTGTGCAGACTCAAAAATCATGGCAGATCAAACCTTTATGTGTTTAACGTCACCACAGTTCCAGTCACTCTCACTTGTGGTACACGTCTTTGTACATTTTACGTCTACCCAGCTGAGGTTCGTGTCGACGAATGTCCACAAGAGTCCACGAGTTCAGTTAACTCTATTTCAGTTCAGGCGCCTTTAAATTTCTCTGACCTTCAAGCTCATGTGCAAACCACAGACCATCCAGATTCACAGGATGAGCTTATTCAACTCTTGACCGACTTCAGGAGTATTGTTTCTCTCCCCGGTGAGACACTAGGTAAAACCAACATCGTCACTCATAAGATTAAGCTTATGAAAGACGCCTAACCTGCCTACATACCAGGATATCGCATGGCCCACAGTAAGAATTCCATTGTCGATCGCATGGTCTCCGAAATGCTAACTGATAGAATCATTGAAGACTCGAGCAGTCCATTCAATAGCCCAATGTTCCTGGTTCCAAAGAGCTTAGGCGAATGGCGCCCTGTAATCGATTTCCGAGCTCTTAACAAACTGTCTGTTCCTTCTCGATATCCCATGCCAGTCCTCGAGGATATTTTGCAGAATTTAGGTGATCATAACATTGTTTTTTCCACCTTGGATTTGTGCTCCGGCTTCTGGCAAGTCGAACTTGACGCAGAAAGCCGTGAATACACTACTTTTTCTACACCCTCAGGACATTACCAGTACTGTCGTATGCCTATGGGTCTTTCTGGATCACCCGCGACGTTCCAACGCTTGATCAATTCCATATTCACTGGTTTAATGGGTAATACACAGCGCGCCAAAGCATTGTTCGCGACATTATAACACAGCGCTTCCATACGGGAATTCAGAAAATGTACTCTATGGCAGCCTACTGACTTCCGAGAGAGATATCTTACATATGGCAGCTTGTTTAAGGCACGGGCAGTCCATCAAGACCGTTGAGGAATGTTCAGATGCCACTTGTCAATTATAGATGAAGCATTTCAAAAAGTATCGCCTTCCTTCCCGCGAGTAATTTGAACAGACGCGCATTGGTATGTCTATCATTATTTGCATAATGAGTGGCAAGAAAGACCTAACAAAAGAGCAAATTAAAGTTATTGTATCTCTACACAAGGCAGAGAGGCCAGTGGAAGAAATATCAAGGATTGTGGATGTTACGAGGAGATGAGTGCATAAGTGGGTGGAAAGTTTCATGGTGAGTTGCATCGTCGCGACAGCCGCGACACCAGAACATTATAAGTGGCCAGGGCGAGGATGTAAAGTCATATCGCAATATTTTTTCTTGCTCTTAATTGAGGATGGGCATCCACTTGACGTTTCATGACATTTAGGGTGCTTGCTGATGTTTTACACCCTCGCCCTGGCCACTTATAATGTTCTGGTGTCGCGGCTGTCGCGACGATGCAACTCACCGTGAAACTTTCCACCCACTTATGCACTCATCTCCTCGTAACATCCACAATCCTTGATATTTCTTCCACTGGCCTCTCTGCCTTGTGTAGAGATACAATAACTTTAATTTGCTCTTTTGTTAGGTCTTTCTTGCCACTCATTATGAAAATAATGATAGACATACCAATGCGCGTCTGTTCAAATTACTCGCGGGAAGGAAGGCGATACTTTTTGAAATGCTTCATCTATAATTGACAAGTGGCATCTGAACATTCCTCAACGGTCTTGATGGATTGCCCGTGCCTTAAACAAGCTGCCATATGTAAGATATCTCTCTCGGAAGTCAGTAGGCTGCCATAGAGTACATTTTCTGAATTCCCGTATGGAAGCGCTGTGTTATGATGTCGCGAACAATGCTTTGGCGCGCTGTGTACACTTTTTTCATACCATGACGACTTGATCGTTTTCTCTAAATCAGTCCCAGAACATCTCAAGAAACTCAGAAAAGTTTTCACTCGTCTTCAGGACGCAGGCTTGAAACTTAAACTCTCCAAATGCGCGTCCTACGCAAAGAAACTACCTTTTTTGGGCCCATCTTATTAACGCTGACGGTATTCAACGTCAAATGACAAAGTCAGCGCTGTAACTAATTATCCTACTCCAGTCAATGTAGATCAAGTCCGTAGTTTCATAGGACTTAGCTCCTATTACCGCAGATTTATCAAAGGATTTGCCGCCATGGCTTCTCCACTCACTTCACTTTTCAAGAAAGATGTGCCCATTCCAATGGTCTGACAGCCAGGAAAACGCTTTCGCTGCTCTTAAGCATGTTCTCACTTCTGCGCCTGTTCTTGCGTACCCTGACTACACTAAACCTTTCATTCTCAACACTGACGCTAGCTACACTGGTCTCGGTGCTGTACTCATGCAAGACCACGATGGTAAACAACGCCCCATCGCGTATGCCTCTCTTTCTACTTAACAAGGCAGAGAAGAACTACGCAGTGACAGAGATCGAAGCCCTTGCAGTCTTTTGGGTTTCCTTAAAGAAGTTTCGTTACCTCATTCATGGCTTTTCCTATCAAGGTCCTTACGGATCATAAACCCTTACTTCACCTCTTCAAGGCCAAGGACCAGTCAGGACGCATGGCTCGATGGTTACTTACAATTCAAGATTTCATGCCTGAGTTTGCGTACATTCAAGGCAAAGCTAATGTTGCAGCTGATGCTCTTTCTCGCAACTGTGTACTTACATGTCCTGTGTTACCCTTAGTCACCCCTAAAAAACATTTTCTGTGGAGTGATATGATTGTGGTCCCGTAAATTAAGCGAGCATGTTGATGAGAGGGAGAGCGGTGGAGCGAGGTATTCTCTTTTCGGGTAGACAGCTTGGTAGCTGGGTGTGGAAGCTCCGTGGGTGGCCACGTGTTGTGCTGAGAGAGTGGTGCAAGGGAAGTAATTGTGTGTTGGGTGTGTGCTTGAGTTGGTGATTGACTTGGTGTATGATTGATTTGGTGTATGATCGACTGATGGTGTATGGTGTATGTGTGTCGGAGGTGTGTGGCGCGAGCAGCAGCTGGCTGTGTCGGAGGCGTGTAGCCTGGTGTGTGGTTTGTGTATGTGCTTGACTGGCGTGTAAGCCTGATAATTGTGTGATGGTGTGTGCTTAACTGTGGCGAGTAGCCTGGTAAGTGGTGATGGTGTTAGATAATGATTGGTGGATTGATGTTTGAGACATCAAAGGGCTATCATAGATTTATTTCTTTGTTTATGTACATATATGATTATGAAAATATATAATATGTTAAATAGAGAAGTGAGTCAATATTTGCCTGGTGGTTGTGAGAGTGAGGTGTGGTTGTGAGAGTGAGGTGTGGTTGTAAGAGTGAGGTGTGGGGAGTGAAAATCTAGCTACCAACCAGCCGGCCCGGGATAACTTCTCTAAGGGAGAAATAAGGTACAGTGTTAGATATTGCACAATATTTACTGTGCATGATTTTGCAGCAAGGAGCTGCAGTGTGGTGAAGTGTGGCTGGGGACGTAACACCTGTCACCACGCAAACATCCACATTTGACACGCTTTCTCACGATGATCTCTACACTGCTCAACGCAATGACCCCACATGGTCAAAAGTCATCTATTACCTTGAATCAGGTGATGACTCTGACATTCCTAAGGTTCCTTCTCTTTCACATTACCTCCTTCAGGAACAGTTGCTGTACAAAGCAACCACACTTACAGGCAAGCATGAACCGTCTCGTCTCATCCACCAACTTGTCATTCCTCCAACTCATGTCCAGTCTGTCCTTAAACTAATTCATGACACACCCAATGCTTCACATCCTGGCAAGGAAAAGTCACTTTCACAAGCTAGACTTAAATTCTTCTGGCTCACCATGAGAAAGGATATCAATGACTACATTGAAGTATGTCATAGGTGTGCAAGAACTAAAGGTGATATACATGCTCATGTTCCCATTCTCAGTTATCCTGTGCCTTCAGCACCATGGGAAGTTCTTGGCATTGATTTGTAGAAACTCCCTCTTACTGAACGTGGAAATCAATATTTAATGGTTGCTGTTGATCATTTTCCACGTTTTTCCATTATTGCTCCACTGCCTAACAAATCAGCACAAACAGTGGCACGTGCATTTCTTGATCATGTCATTTGTCCTTTCACTACTCCCAAGGTTCTGCTGTCTGATAACGGCACTGAGTTTGTTAATCAAGTTCTTGATTCCTTGTGCCAACAGTTCAATATCAGGAAGTGTAATGTTCTTGCTTACCACCCCAGGGCTAACGGTTTGGTAGAACGTTGCAACCGTAAAATCCTCAACACTTTACGCTCCATTATTCCTGACACTGACACCCTTTGGGACACCTATGCTCCTCAGGTGATGGCTTCTCTCAATTCCACCATCAACAAGTCTGTCTCTGAGACACCACATTACATTCTGTTTGCTCAGGACAAATGTCTTCCTTATGATCTTTTGTCCAAACCTTCTAAGCCTATATACAACTATGATGACTTTGTCAAGACTAAGGTTCACACGTTCCAACAAATACACCAACGTATCCAACAATCACTTGCTCTCTCTAAAGCTGATATGCTCCTATATCACAATAAGTCAGCTTTCACATTTACACTTGACGTAGGTGACATTATGTATTCCCTTGTTTCAATCAAAACACTCCAAAATTAGACCCTAAGTTTGACAGCCCCCTTCCGGGTCATAGCTCAGGAACATAGGAATAAGGTTCAGTTGCTTCACTTAACTGACGGCACTAGGAAAGTTGCCCACCTTGATTCTCTTAAGAAAGTTTCCAAAGGCCTTAACTGTGAGGACCCTAACCCCGTTCCTGCTGAATCTCACCTTCCTCAATCACAGCTTCAACCAGCTACTTCTACTACTCCTTCACCAGCTCCCCAATCCTCTAGCCACCGTTATTTCCTCCGTAGTAGTGAGAAGTAACTCCTTCTGTTTCTCTCTTTTCCATGTACCTTATGATGTAATTTTGTACATAGGATTGTATGTCTCAATTTTTTTTTCGTACTCTTATGTCTATGTTTTGTACCATGACGGTACCTTCCACGATTTATGTTTTCCACATTATTTTTTACGAGTACGTATCCTTTTCCTGTGTCCTTCTCCTATTTTCTATTCTAAAATATATAGATAGGTATGTTTTGTGTCCATTTCTATTGTGTCTCATCTCCTTTGTTCAGTTTCATGATTATTCCTTTTGACGAGATGAGGACATCTCGGGTAGCGTCACCGAGCAAATGTAGTATTAGTATTAGTATTATTATTGGTGTTCAACTATGTGTTCTGTGTTCTGTATACTTGATGTTGGGTATTGGAACACCTGGCTAATCCACTCCCTAGGCAATACGCTAATCCTTTAAGCTCGACCTCAGCCTCGCCAGATGTTCTCAGGTGTTCAGGTCGTCAGGTCATTAGGCGTCAGGTCTTGAGTATCGTGACCCTTTATAAAGAGGTTTCTGTAGAGGAGAGTTACTTGGGCACAGACCTCCGTACCAGCAACTCACAAGTCTTCAAGTCACCAAGTCACATCCAAACCACGCCAGGAGCAACTCACCAGTCCGCGAGTCACCTTACCTGTTACCTTTTACCCAAGAGTTGATAAACGACTATCAAAGCAGACCTTACCTGTTTCTGCTCACCCTAAATGTGACATACCAAAATCACTTTACATATATATATATATATATATTTTATATATATATATATATATATATATATATATATATTTTATATTATATATATATATACAGAGATGAGAGAGAGAGAGGAGAGAGAGAGGAGAGAGAGAGAGTAGAGAGAGAGAGAGAGAGAGAGAGAAGAGAAAAAGAGAGAGAGAGAGAGAGATGAAGAGAGAG
>JACEEZ010019222.1:30000-47599 GCA_016584305.1 Chionoecetes opilio
AAGAGAAAAGAGAGAGAGAGACGAGAGAGAAGAGGGAGAAGAGAGAGAAGGGGAGAGAGGAGAGCGAGCGAGCAGGACGAGAGAGCGAGCGAGACGAGGGGAGAGAGAGAGAAGAGAGAGAGGAGAAGAAGAGAGAGAGAGAGAAGAGGAGAAAAGCAGAGGAAAAGGAAGAGAAGAGGAAGAGAGAGAGAGAGAAGACTAAACCGGACAAAAAAAAAAAGGAGAGAATTGCTGTACTTTCCATATATTTGTAAAATTTTTTCATGAATAAAATATATATTAGAATATCCTTGCTCCCAGTCAACTTTACACATCAAATCCTTTTTCGTGTTCAAGTACTAGTTAAAAAAAAAAAAAAAAAAAAAAAAAAAAAAAAGAGAGAGAGAGATACCTCTCCCCAAAAACCTATAATATTATATAGTATATAATATATATATATAATATATATAGATATAATATAATATATATAATAAGTAAGAGAGAGAGAGAGAGAGAGGAGAGAGAGAGAGGAGAGAGGAGAGAGAGAGGAGAGAGAGAGAGAGAGAGAGAGAGAGAGAGAGGAGAGAGAGAGAAGAGAGAAAAGAGGAGAGAGAGAGAGAGAGAGAAGAGAGAGAGAGAGAGAGAGAGAGAGAGAGAGAGAGAGGAGAGGAGAGAGAGAGAGAAGAGAGAGGAGGAGAGGAGAGAGAGAGAGAGAGAGACCCCCCCTCCCCACACCTATATACCATCACCAACACCTCCCTTTTTCTATGGGGGACACGATAGCTCGGTAGCGGTCGGCGGAGAGAGCGGTGAGGGTAAAGACAGTCACCCCGACGGACACATCCCTGACGAACTCGCTGAACTTGCACTCGAAGGTACCGTAGGGCCAGTACTCGTGGTGTAGATGGGGAGACGAAGGGCACCGTGAAGAACAACACCAGCAAGCCCCGAGAGCCAGGGAGATGAGGTACGTGTGGGGACCTCCGTGGGTTTTTGGGTTTAGCATGAAGATCACGATGAGGGCGCCATTACCTGCAGGAGGCGGTAAAGGAGGTGGAGGAGATGGAGTTGGAAGAGGAGGAGGAGGAGATAGAGGAGGTGGTGGTGGGGGAGGAGGGGGAAAGGAGGAGGAGGAGGAGGGGAGGAGGGGGAAAGGGAGGAGGGAGGGAGGAGGAGGAATCAGAATAAGAATTTTTATTCCATTATTACAATGGTTATTCTTTAAAATGTATATTACATTTAATGACGTCAGTGAAAAATACAAATAAAAATTGGGTAAAATGTACTAAATCTAGCAATAAAATGAAATGATAAAATCTTAAAAAAAATAAAATAGCAAGCAATAAAATATTAAGATATAGTGGGCCATACTGTGGTCAAGTAAAACTAAGTAAAATTACAGACGGACATAATAAATTACATAAATCAAACGCAAACGTTAAACATTTATTCCTGAAATTGTTTACCTAATAGGTGCTTTTCTAGACGTGTTTTGAATGTGGTTAGAGAGGTGGCGTGTTTTACGTCATTGGGAAGGCTGTTCCAAAGAGTGGGCGCAGCCACTTGGAAGGACCTGGAGGGGTATTTTTCACAAAGTCTGTGAATGTTCGCAAAAATTTTTGTTCGCAGAATAGAGGGCTGTTCAATGTTGGGAGCTATCCTTGCGAACTATTTATCAAAGTCTTGTGAACAGCTCCCTGCTAGGAATCCTCCGCTCCTTGCGATCATAACAAACATTTAATTAACGCCACCCCAATATTTTTTTCACTACAAATAACAAATACAAAGGATATATTGTGACCAAAAACCGTAGAAGAATTGTTTATTCATGTAAGAAATGTATTATGCAGCAATAAATATCAAATAAAGGAATGTTGTTTATACTACATATTTTGGCGCGGAATACAGCAGTGTGTACATTTTCTACCACTGCCTAGCACCTTATCTACTTACTACGCATTTATCTACTATTATGGAGCGCTAAGAAAAACTGTAGCTGCGGCGGCTATAGGTATGATGAACCCGTATCTCTAGCCGCGGTGGCTAGAGGGATGAAACGTATCTCTAGCCACGGTGACTATAGGTATGAAATGTATCTCTACTTTAATGCATGTAACACGTACCGCAAAGGCGACAACACGTACCACTGCCCTGTGCACGTAGGAGGCACGGCAAAACATGTCATTTAGCGGAGAGAAGGAAAACGTGGTGTAAAAATTGAGCGAGAATTTTTTTTACAATTGGAACCGGACGAGTCGCTGGGTGGGTCACGGACGGGGGGGGGTTTGTGTGTGTGTGTGTGTGTGTGTGTGTGTGTGTGTGTGTGTGTGTGTGTGTGTGTGTGTGTGTGTGTGTGGTGTGTGTGTGTGTGGTATGTGTGTGTGTGTGGTGGTGTGTTGTGTGTGTGGTGTGTGTGTGTGTGTGTGTGTGGGATGGCGAAATGAAGGAAGAATTTCAACTTTGGGAAGATGAGGAGCCGAGATAAGAAAAAATAAGTAGAGTGCCACAGTTTTTGCGTCTGGTGGGAATGAACGCGTGATATCTTCACGATCGCGAAACGCGTTCGACATCGATCCGTGTTTGAGTGCAGATATATAACACTGGGGAACAATTTGAAGAAAAAAAATTTGTTGAGTTAGATTTTGAGCTTATTTAGACTAAAATTGCATGCTGATTCGAAATCTGTAGTCAGTTTTTTTCTAGCACGTTAAGTTTTTCTCCACAGCTTACCCTCCAGATAAGCAAAATTCCACTTGTGTCCGTCAGATATAAGACCAATGCCTCATTCAGCTGAAATTCCAGCGCCAGTTTTCGAACAACTACCTCCTCTAGAAGATCTGAATGATGTTGAAGAACGCAGTGACAGCAATGATGCAGATTTTGACATTCACGAGGATTCAGTTCGTAGGGGATTTGATCAGCACGAGTTGAATGATTTAGCACGTGATTTGGGCCTATCCAAAAAAGCTTCAGAAATACTAGCATCAAGACTGAACGAGAAAAAACATACTGAACAAGGTGTGAAGGTATCATACTTTCGAACCAGAGAAAGTACATTCTGCAGTACTTTCGAAGTGCCAACGGTTTTGGTGTTTTGCCATAACATTCCTGGTTTACTGAGAGAATTAGGGCTTTCAATCTACAATCCAAATGAATGGCGATTGTTTATTGATAGCTGAAAGCGGAGCTTGAAGTGTGTCCTTCTACACAATGGCAATTTGTTTGGCGCAGTCCCTATTGGGCTTCGGTCTGTCTTCGTGAAGAATATGGAGATGTAAAGAGAGTCATTGAGTTATTGCAATATGACAAACACGATTGGATCATCTGTGTTGACCTTAAAATGGTGTCCTTCCTTCTTGGTCAACAACGTGGATACACAAAGTATCCTGCTTTCTTGTATGTGGGATAGCAGAGCTCGAGAGAAGCATTGGTTCAGACGAAATTGGCCTCCGAGATCTGATCTTAAACCTGGAGATCCTACACATTGTACATGAGCCACTTGTGACAGGAAGAAAATAATATTCCCACCTCTGCACATAAAACTAGGTCTCATGAAACAATTTGTAAAAGCATTGTACAACTGATGGCGACGTTTGAAGTTACATCATCTTGGCATTTCCTGGACTGTCAATTGAAAAAAATCAAGGCCGGTGTGTTGATGGTCCACAAATTCGACAGCTCATCAAAGATGAACATTTCAACGGTACTATGTCAGACCTGAAAAGAATGCTTGGCTATCATTCAAAGACGTCGTCAAGAACTTTCTTGGAAATACACGTGCAAGTAATTACACAAAAATTGTTCAGAAACTATTGGAGAGCTACAAAGCGCTTGTTGCAACATGAGTATTAAAGTACATTTTTTGCATAGCCATCTTGCCAACTTTCCGGAAAATCTTGGTGCTGCTAGCGACGAGCAAGGTGAACGATTTCACCAATGATTTGAAGGTTATGAAGAACGTTACCAGGGTAGATGGGATGTGCATATGATGGCTGACTATTGTTGGAGCATCAAACGCGATGTCCTCAAGTTGAAACACTCCAGACAAAGTACAAACGTAAATTTTTACCTTAACCTGCATACAATTATAGCCTTATCCTTTTAAAAACATTGATAATGTTAATAAACATTTATTCATGCCTATTTCTTTCATTTTCATTGTATGTTAACATTTGCAACTTTTTATAAAATAAGCACTGTTACTGTTATGTACAGTATTTTCATATTTTTAAGAAAACGAAAATCCTACAGTTCAAAAACTTGACGTGATAGAGAAAAACTGAGATCAGTTTTGGATTCAGCACCCAAAAATTACTTAATACAAGTGTCAGACCTAACTCAACAAAAATTGTTCCCCAGGTAATCATTGATAAAATAATAATATATCTCCTATTTCGACAGGTGGATACACCAAATGAAAGCCTATGACATATTCTTTCTTAGTAGCTTATCCTTTCAGCTGTTTCCCCGTATACCTGTCGTGTAGTAGGTGGGATGTAAACCAGTACCCATTGCGGTTACCGACTTCCGAACAGAAAACTCAGATTGTTTACTACTTTCACTTTGTACATGTCATATTTCTGTCATTTATCTGCCAATATTCTAGTATTATCGTGGTTCCTGATTACACTGTGTTCAACTTTCATTTTGTACTCATTCGTCACTTCTCTCCAATGTAAGTCAACTTACGACCATTTTAATGTACCAAATCATTATTGATTACGAATGTGTTGATTTGGCAAGTATCATCTCTTCTCTGGATTCATAATGTTTACGTATTGAACAACTTGTATATGAATGGTTGTTTTAATAATCATTTTCTATTCCTCCCAGGAATTGAAACAACTTGTCATTAATAGTTACATTTCAGGATTTTGTCGTTATATTTTTCATCAATCTGCGACCATTTTCTTCTAGTTAAGAACCAGTTTCCCTTGCAAAGGAAAGTTAAGAAGAACATTGAGTGTGAGATGCATCTGTACCAGCCGAGAAAAACACCCTCACCGTTCATGATGGAAATGCATGCTTCTACTATATAAAGGATCTACCCAGCAACTTCAGCCAAATATCTTCAAAGATTTTGACATAATGTCAAAAACTGGGTGATATGATATTCAGCACTGATAGGTATCTCCCAAATTATGTGAAGGCTATGTAAAGGAAGAGAAGAGGAGTAGGCGAGAAACTGATCGTCAAAGGCGAAGCAACAAAGAAGCCACCAGACTGGAAGAACTTCCTTTCTAATGACGAAAACAAAAGTCAGTTCATCCAGCTGATGTTTAGGATGTGGACAACGGATGAGTATGCCCCAAGGGTACAAGGACGGAATGTGATTCTTGTATGTGACGGTGTACCACATAGTTTGACGTCTGAAGACGGGAAAACAACTTCGTCTGAAGTACTGGATACGCTGGTATCGACACAAGAAGAAACTGACTCAAGAATCATACTGTACTGCGAATATGCTCAGAGCAAGGACTATGACTATGTTTGAGTGAAAATCCCAGACACAGATGTCTTCTTTCTCCTTCTACACTACGCCCTGAAAATGCCGAGGATCACCATCCTGTTCCACACCGGAACCGGCAATAAGAAAAGGTTGGTTAACGTCACGGAGCTTGCGCAAAACTACTCACAGGACTATTGTACAGCATTCCTGGGTGTATATGCCTTTTGTGGCTGTGACACAACAAGTGCATTTAAAGGCATTGGAAAGGTGAAGCCCATGAAAATCTTGCTGGAAATGCCAAAGTATATTACAGTGCTTGCAAAGCTTGTGGAAAATTGGGAGTAAGACTCACAACTTGTCACAGATCTCGAGTCTTTCACGTGTGTCATCTATGGCAGGCCAAAGGTGCACAACGTGGATGACTTAAGGCATATCAAAATCAATGAACTATGCGCCAGAGACGAAGTGCTAACTCCTTCACAGAACTTTGACATGGCCACTCTACCTCCCAGTCGAAGATCTCTTGTACAACACATTCACCGTGTCAATTACAAGGTGGGAATCTGGAAGCGAGCCCATATACCAGAGCCTGATGTCCCTCCTGCAGATGCAGGCCACGGCTGGACACACACGGATGACGGCCTCGAACCTCTCTGGTTTGAAGGAAGCATGATTCCATCACAGCTGTCCGATGTTGCCCAAAACTCATGAAGCAAGCGATGACGACTCAGACAGTGACGATGATGACGTGCCGATGATTGAGAGTGTCCTGGATGGCGACGAAACAGACAGTGACCAAAAATAAGAACACTAAACGTTTAATTCCTGAAATGTTGAATAATGAATTTGAAAGGCTTATGTCAGCATTAATTCTTACGAATTTCTGATGTCAGTTAACGATCAGTAAACATGGTAAAGTCTCAATACAAAGTCAAGTGTACTGTGTTTTTTATAAGTTCAAAATATGCTTAACGAAGTGCAAATTATATCTAATGAAGCAACAGATGAAGAGAAAAACAATAAATAATGAATGACACAAGTTGTTTCATTTTCTTTTATATTAATCCCGTGTTCCTGGGAGGAATAGAAACAAAAATTATTTAATACAACCATTCAAATACAAGTTGTTCAATATTTAAACATTATGAATCCAGAGAAGAGATACTTGAAAAAATCAACACATTCATAATCGATAATGATTTGGTAACATTAAAATGGTCGTAAGTTGACTCCTATTGGAGAGAAAGTGACGAATGAGGTACAATGGTACAACAATTCTCATCGAAAATGTGTGTTATGGTTCCTGTCACACTATTAGTAGGACATCACGACAAGAAGCAGACACTCCGCATTAACGGGGTAAAATATCTCACTTTTTTGTAGTATATCTAATTTAGAGAGAGAAAAATGTGAGTTATTTAGATGTTTATTTAATAATGTGTTAGTTTCTATTTTATTTTCTTTTTATTTAGATATTAGCCGCAAAGCCGCCCTCCGGGCGTCTTTTTGGCTAGCTCCTGCGGAGGGCTATTGGCCCACCACCGTGTTTGGGGGCCGAAGGCCACCAAACACAGACTCTCCAGATAGACCATTACCCACCACCTCGGCCCACCAAATACAGACTCTCCAGATAGCCCTTCTAACTTTCCTGAAATCATGGAGTAGAAATGTATGTATTAACGCCAACCCATTCACATCATAGCCCCTTCTAACTTTCCTGAAAGCAAAGCGCCCTCCGGGCGGAGTTTTGGCTAGCTCCTGCGGAGGGCTATTGGTGGGCCTTCGGTCCACCACTGGTTTGTGGGTTTCGGCCCACCAAACACAGACTCTCAGATAGACCATTACCCACCACCTCGGCCCACCAAACAGACTCTCCAGATAGCCCTTCTAACTTTCCTGAAATGTATGTATTACCCCCACCCATTCACTCACACCATTACCCATCACCCCCCACCCATTCACTCACCCATTACCCATCACACACACCCATTCACTCACCATTACCCATCACCACACACCCATTCCACTCAGCCATACCCATCACCCCCACACTATTCCCTCACCCATCACCCATCAGCCCCCACCACATTCATCACCCATCACCCCACACCCATTACCATCACCCCACCCATTCACTCACCTATTACCCATCACCCTACATCAAGCGTTTCCTCAATTCTCGCAACCCACTTTTTTCTTCTTCACAGTTCTCGCTAATAGGCTGCTAAAAAAAAAAAAAAGTGATCGGATCATCTTATAAGGGGGCTTAAAACCTTCCCCTGGTCAACTGATTCCAAACTGTGAAATATGATGGGATTCCGCCACAGGGGCGGCACCTATCGCGGGACAGACAGACAGACAGACAGACACACACACACACACACACTTTCGCTTATATTATTATAGATGAATTAAAGGGTTTGAAATTGGGATTGGAAATTATCTCCTTTTATTACATCTAATTTAGAGAGAGAGGAATGTCATTTTTTTTTTTTTTTTTTTTTTGCTTCTATGTTAAAATGTCATAGATGTAAATAACGTAAAAAAAAAAAAAGGAATGCCAGCTATCTTGATATTTATTTGATGTGTATTAACTTCTCTTTTCTTTTTTGATTTGTGTTTTATTTCAGTGATAGATTGGTGGGATGGAAACATGGTTATATTCTAATCCTTTTTTATCTATAACATTTTGCCGAGATACTAATATACAAGTGATTTTAAACCTGTGTATTTTATGTCTTTCTTTTCTTTAAAAAATGTCCTTTTCTTGTACATACATGAAAAGGTACTTTTTCTTTTTTAATTATTATTAATTTTTTAGAGGCATAACAGAACACACTCACTTATTATCTTCTTTCTGTAATTTTTCCTTTTTTTTACAGACCCAAATAAGTAACTTTATATAATATATATATATATATATAGTATATATATATATATATATATATATATATTATATAATATATATATATATATATATATATATCTCGTTAAAAGTGATAGCTAGTTCAGCGTTTATTATCTTCTAAAGATATTTTCTCTTTGTCTTAAGAGTGTCTTATTCTCTTTTGTAATCACTTTTATGACTTCGCCGTAGCTTGTCATGTTTACAGCAAAATGACAAGCTACGGCGAAGTCATAAAAGTGATTACAAAAGAGAATAAGACACTCTTAAGACAAAGAGAAAATATCTTTAAGAAGATAATAAACGCTGAACTAGCTATCACTTTTAACGAGATCTGTCTCAGAGAAAATCTCCTGCCCGTATATACTTACATATATTATAATATATAATATATATATATATATATATATATATATATATATATATATATTATATATATATATATCATATAGATATATATATATATATATAATATATATATTATATATATATTAGGGTGGTTCACTTTTATAGGGTAAGAAATTCAAAGTGAACTATTCGTTTTTGCACTCGTGAATTATTGTGAGAGTTCTTGAGAAACTCCCAAATCCAGAGTTTCGTCCAAATAAAAGTATGTTGAGGGGTCGCACCGATTGATCGAAAGTTTGCTCTGCTTCCCCTTAGCATAGTGTACCTACCATACACAGTGTTGTGGGCTCCATGCCTTTAGATATACTTCTTGGCGATGGCAACTCGTTTGGTGCATACCCCGACGTAGTTTTTGCTGTTATATAGCTCTGTATTTATAATGTCAAACCCAGAAGTAAGCTAAAAACATCATCTTTTTGTCCTCAGGTCAAAATGGCGCGTTCAACTCGGAAACAGACTGAGCTGTTTTTGTTGGCACAGCCCCTTGAACCCCTCAGACAGATTGTCCTTCCAACAGGGGAAGATGTTCTGCGGCGACTCTTCTGTCATGGATCGAATAGCAAGGACAATCGAAAAGATGTCATCGACGAAGTCATCAGAGTTTGGGAACGGGCCCATATTCCTGTTGTCCCGCTACGATCAATCATGAAAAAACTGGAAACCCTCGTCGGGAAGTACGAAGTTCGTAAGAAGGCGAAAAAACGTCAATCCGAGGGGGACAAGGTCTCCGACGCCCTCCTCCAGGGACACTTGGCGTCACTGTTCGACATCGCAGCCCCTGCCACTTCTTCCTCCATGATCCACCTCAAACAGAAGGACAAGGACTTCCTCGACGACCAAAGGGGCCAGAGGAAAATGGTAATGAGTACTGTTGACAAGGAGAGCATGGCACAAGAGTCTAGGAAACATGAGAGGTTGGCTGCTGAGAGAAGGAGGAAGGAGAAGGAGTTAGCAGAGACTTTGGAGAGGGGAGAGATGATTGAGTTGGTGACCGGGAGTTCCGCCACTGCTGAATGTGCTGATTCATCAACTTCTTCGTCCGACACCAACTCTTCTGCTCGGGGAAGCGCCGCTGCCTCTGCTTCTCGTCCGAAAAGGCTGAAGATCACGAAGGAGGTGGCAGCAGCAGCTGACAGGGTCAAGTTCACCTCTCGCGAAGCCCACCACGTCTTCTCTGCCATCGCTGCAGACCAGGGAGTGCTGAGTCCGTCCACCTCGTCCATTCGCCGACATCGGAAAGTGTTGCGGAAGGAGACAGCAGAAGCAGCCGTCAAGGATTATCGAAACCAAGTACAGGAGCACGACGCGGTTCTCATCCTTCATTGGGACGGGAAACTCTTGCCCGGATCAGAAAGTCAAGGTCATGTCGATCGCTTGGCCATCGTTGTCACAAGTCCGTCCCTTGAAGGAGAGAAGCTCCTGGCTATCCCTGCCTTGCCATCCGGTACCGGAGAAGCAATGGCCAGCAAAGTCGAGGAGACCATCAGATACTGGAAGTTCGAAGACAGAGTTGGAGGTCTCTGCTTCGACACCACCGCTTCAAACACGGGCGTCCATGCTGGCTGTTGCACACTCCTCGAACAGAAGTTAGGTCGTCCGTTGTTGAACTTGGCGTGCCGCCACCACGTTATGGAGCTCATCCTGGCCTCAGCCTTCAAAGCCACCTTGGGCGACGCTACGTCCGGCCCAGACGTTCAACTATTCAAACGGTTCCAAAAGAAGTGGCCCACTCTCATAAAAGCCAATGCTACGATCATCAACGACCCACGATTGGCTGACCATGACGAATGGAAGAGGACGACCCTTGAGGCTCTTGCCAAGGCGGCCGCAACGAAAAGAGACGATTATAAAGAGTTAGCGGAACTAACCGCAAAGGCCATTAAGGGGGAGGTTCCCACCACCTTCCGCAAACCAGGAGCTCACCACTACGCGAGATGGATGGCGAAGGCGATCTACACGCTTAAGATGACGATGTTCAAGAACGAGTTCGAAACAACGCCGAGGGAACTGCGTAGCCTCCAGGAGATGAGTGTGTTCATCATCCTAATCTACGCCCGTGCCTGGTTCGAGGCTCCCTTGGCCGCAGACGCTCCTTTCAACGATCTCACTCTCTTCCATGATCTCCACAAGTACAGAGACCTCAACTCAAAGATCTCGGAGGCCACGGTGAAGACCTTCAAGCGGCACTTTTGGTACTTGGGAACGGACCTTGTTGGCCTTGCCTTGTTCAGCGACAAAGTCACGATCGAGGAGAAGACCAAGATGGTGGAGAAGCTGGCCATTGACAAGGACCTCGACAAGAAGCGATGGACGACAGCACCCCAAGATCCTTCTTCGGTCACTTTGAGTGACCTTGTCACCAAGGAGTCACTTTTCTCCTTCACGGAACTGAAGTTGGATGCCTCGTTTCTCCAATCTCCTGTGCTCAGCTGGAAGGAAAACGAGGTGTACAACCAGGGCAAGGAGACCGTCCAACATCTGGCAGTGACCAATGATCCTGCGGAACGGGCGATCAAACTTATCACTGATTATTCCCAGATCCTCACCAAGGACGAGAGCGATCGACAAGCTCTCCTGCAAGCTGTCGAGCGCCACCGACGGCTGAACCTGAACCCTAACTAATCTAACAGAAGAATATACAAATCGTTTCAATCGTTATTTCAGTCATTTGAAGTTTTAGTTTTAAGAGAGTCCAGGAAATGTGCCATTCCTATCACTGTTCCTTGTATAGTATCAAAGTAATATTCATCCTTGTATACACTGCTGTATCGTGAAATGTTCATAGAATAGTTAGTTACCTCACTTCCGAGCAAATAGTTTAGTTTCTGTGGCATTTATAGTTGATGTGAATAAATAAACTTGAGAAATGAATATTTGTATTGTCTCGAAAAATCAACTACCCTGTGCTACCCCTAAATCTTCAAACATTCAAATGAAACTTTTTGTGCTTTTGTTTCTTGCCATTTCTCACAATTATTCATGGGTGCCGTAAGAGATTTCAAACTTTCATTTTTTGAACCACCCTAATATATATATATATTTTTTTTTATCATTTATTTTCAGAAGCATTAACAGAACACACACACTTATATCTATTTATTCTTTAATTATTCCTTTTTTTATATATAGCTGAATAAGAACTTTTTTTTATCAATCTCACTGGATTTTTTTTTTTTTAGAAGCATTTAACAAAAACACACACTTATATCTATCTTTCTATTATTTAATCTTTCCTTTTTTCTACATACCTGAATAAGAACCTTTTTTTTATCTCTCTCTCTCTTCTTTATGAAGCATTAACAAAACACACACATATCCATTTTCGGTTTCACAAATGCACTGAATCGTCACTGTATGATTTTTGGAAGCCCTTTTTTTTATATACGATGTTAAAAGGCTACTGTTATACACATACATTTGATGCTTTTAATATTTTTTGTTTTTTTTCTTTACACTTAGACATGAAT
The DNA here is from genome assembly GCA_016584305.1 of Chionoecetes opilio. NCBI lineage: Eukaryota > Metazoa > Arthropoda > Malacostraca > Decapoda > Majidae > Chionoecetes > Chionoecetes opilio. The sequence continues at coordinate 42,209 of JACEEZ010019222.1, forward strand.
ATAGATAAAATAATTGTGTTTTTTATTCAAGCTCAGTAAAAGTTTGCAGTGCGTGATGGTATTTTATTTTTTTCTGTGTTTTTTGTTTTGTTTAGTTTTGCTTGTTTTTATACACCTGTGCTTTTATTTTTTTGTAAACACACCTGATACACCTGTTATACACACACGCACACGTACTTTCTCTCTCATTCCTTCAGCCCTTTTTGGTTTCTCTCTTTTCTGTTTCGCTTTTATCCTATCTTTCTTTCTCCTCCGCCTTTGTTCCTATCATGGATTCCTAACTATAATGACACCAACAAATGATATAATACTAGCGAAGGTACTAACTAATGAGCTAATACAAGCGAAGGTAATTACTCTTAGAAAATGTAATGAGAAACAGTGAAGGATAAATGATTGCGTAGCGTCTCAACTCTGCTTTAGAAAATTGATGGATAGTTCAATAATTTATGCTAGCGAAGGTCAGGTCCCAGAGGCGAGAATGCACTTGAAGGGGCATCTGATAAAATGATAGAATAATGAACACGAAAAAATTATCATCCCAATTAGAATTCTGCATCACGCACCTTTTGCCGCACCTGCATCATCATCAAGTGATGTTTGGAAGAATTAAGTGCAAAGTATGGAGAGTATGCAAATAGACTCGTAATGGTGTTGTAAGCTTATTGGTGGTATTAACTAAATGGGTGTAAGTTTGCAGCATGAGAGAGAGAGAGAGAGAGAGAGGAGAGAGAAGAGAGAGAGAGAGAGAGAGAGAGAGAGAGAGAGAGAGAGAGAGGAAGAGAGGAGAGAGAGAGAGAGAGAGAGGAGAGAGGAGAGGAGAGAGAGAGAGAGAGAGAGAGAGAGAGAGAGAGGAGAGGAGAGAGAGAGAGAGAGAGAGAGAGAGAATGAAACATCTATTTCTTTTTTATTAATGGAAAGCTTAGAAGATGAACGAGAAAAAAATGAAGTAATTATCTGTATAACAGCCTTCCACCCAACCCTTCCTAACCACCCTTCCACCCAACCCTTCCTAACCACCCTTCCACCCAACCCTTCCTAACCACCCTTCCTTCCCCACAAAAAAAAGAAACGTGACACGAATATTCTTGACTTAAAAATAAAACAAAAACATATTGGACATGGAAACAAAATCTGTTGAAAACTTAAAAACTTGCATCGATCGCCTGTGTTTTGATGACGAGGGTAATTGTAATACCAAGGCGCCTCACGAGTCGCGCGTGACTTATTCATACCCTCTGGAGATGACTGCCCACCTTTACTTGATTGCCTGGGGCACACAGTACATCAAAAGCTAGTATAGTGAGGCCCTCGGCGGAAACAAGTGACGTGGTGATGGCAAGACTCAGTGGTGGGAGGCTACAGCACTACAGTAGCACGCGGGAGGCAGCACTGAGGCAGCATCAACAGTGCTTATACCCTGACACCAAGGCACGATACCATTAGGTAGGTCTTTTCGCTCGCATGGTTTTGTTTGGGTTGATCCGTGACATCAACGGGTGGGGATGAGCACTGGTTGCCTTGGACTTCTCACAGTTGGATTTGCTACTAAAAAGTTTAATTTACGTTGGAGGAGACGTTGTATCAAGTCACCAGCCTTCACAGGACACACTCACCGTCTTGGGTAGCCTGCAAGGGGGGAGGGTGCATGTCGATGCCTACAGCTCAATTTACTAATAAAAGAATGAACAGTTCTCTAATCTAATCTAAGTACAGGAAGTTGAAAGTTCTGATAACAGGAGAGAACGACGCGCTTATCAAATACCAAAAAATGGTACATAAGTTTTAGCCAGTACACGAAACAGACTGCAAAAAATTGAGGAATGGCGTTTTGCTGTTATAAAAGGTAAATAAAAGGTATACAAAGAGTTAATATATTAATCTTCCTACCCAAGCAGTAAACAATAACCTATGATACTGAGGACGTCACTTCAAAGATCCCCCTGAGATCCTGCTCGGCGCTATATTACAGGAGTTGACTCGGTTTAATATACGTCAGGACACTACCTACTGTCAATAATGAGAACCTGTGAGACCGTGGATATTGCTTGTTGGGACCCATGAAAGGAGAGTTTGGGAACGCTACCCTCGCTTTATCGTGGCCTTTGTGATGCTGATTATGATAGAGAGAGAGTGAGTGAGTAGGATGAGTGAGTGGAGTGAGTGAGTGAGTGAGTGAGTGATGCGTGAGTGAGTGAGTGAGATGAGTGAGTGAGGAGTGAGTGGAGGGAGAGAGATGAGAGAGATGAAAGAGAGAGAGGAGAGAGAGAGAGAGAGAGAATGAGAAGAGAGAGGAAGGAGAGAGAGAGAGAGAGAGAGAGGAGAGAGAAGAGAGAGAGAGAAGAGAGACGAGAGAGAGAAGAGACGAGAGAGGTAGAGAGAGGAGAGAGAGAGGGAAGGAGGACAGAGAGAGAGAGAGAGGGAAGGAGGGAAGAGAGAGAGAGAGAGAGAGAGAGAGAGAGAGAGAGAGAGACGAGAGAGAGAGATAGAGAGAGAGAGAGAGAGAGAGAGAGAGAGAAGGAGGAGAGAAGAGAGAGAGGAGAGAGAGAGGAAGGAGGGGGACAGAGAGAAGAGGGAAGAGAGAGAGAGAGAGAGGAGAAGAGAGAGAGAGAAGAGAGAGAGAGAGAGAGAGGAGGAGAGAGAAGAGAGGAGAGAGAGAGAGAGAGGAGGAGAAGGAGAGAGAGAGAGAAGAGAGAGAGAGAGAGAGAGAGAGAGAGAGAGAGAGAGAGAGAGAGGGAAGGAGGAGAGAGAGGAGAGAGAGAGAGAGGAGGAGAGAGAGAGAGAGAGAGAGAGAGAGGAGAGAGAGAGAGAGGAGAGAGAGAGAGAGAGGTAGAGAGAAGAGAGAGAGAGAGAGAGAGAGAGAGAGAGAGAGAGAGAGAGAGGAGAGAGAGAGAGAGGAGAGAGGGAGAGAAGAGAGAGAGAGGGAGAGAGAGAGAGAGAGAGACGAGAGAGAGGAGAGAGAGAGAGGAGAAGAGGAGAGAGGAGAGAGAGAGAGAGAGAGAGAGAGAGAGAAGAGAGAGAGAGAGAGAGAGAGAGAGAGAGAGAGAGAGAGAGTAGGAGAGAGAGGAGAAGAGAGAGAGAGAGGAGAGAGGAGAGAGAGAGAGAGAGAGGAGAGAGAGAGAGAGAGAGAGAGAAAAGAGAGAGAGAGAGACGAGAAGAGAGAGAGAGTTAAGATGAGAAGAGAGAGAGAGAGAGAGAGAGAGAGAGTTAGGTACAGATGAGAGAGAAGAGAGGACGAGAGAGAGAGAGAGAGGAACGAAGAGAGTAGAGAAGAGGGAGAGAATGAGAGGAAAGGGAGAGAAGAAGGGAGGGAGGAAGATTGAGGACGAGGAGAGAGAGAAGAGAAGAAAGAGAGAGAGAAGGGAGAGAAGTAAGGAGGGGAGATAAAAGGATTAGTATTCATCCTGTCTCTATGAAAAACTACTCATTACCTTATGAGGTTTTATTACGACCAGTTACGTAACCCCTGCATTGTTACAAAAAGTCCGGAGCTCCCAGCACAATAAGAAAAAGAAAAGAGTTAATTTTTTCCTATTCCAGTTCATTACCACGTTAAATTTTACCCCAAGAAATGTCTATTTTCTCGTCTGTCTAGCTAATTCTCCGTTTGCTCTTGTTTCCTTATTAGGGTTGTCATTTTTTCAGAATTTTTTTTTTTCGTCTTTAATGAAATTTGTGAATGACTTAACACGCTTAGATTTTTTTTCTATTATTGCTGACTATTATCTGTCTCATTAGTTTCTTTTCTAGTCTTGGATAAAACTTTCATCTCATCCCTTAATTAAGATAACATTACATTCCTGCAACATCAAATAGGCTATAAACGACATACTATAATCCTGGCTCAATGAAAAAACAAAGAATGAATAAGAAAGACGCAAAACCTAGATATCTATAGACTATCCTAACATTGCAATACAAAAAAAATGCAATAAGCTTCTGAAAAACAGTTGATTTTATTACGAGCGAGCGCGAAGCGCTCGTGAGTCCTCACTCACTCGGATTTTTCCGGGATAAGCGGCCGACCCGACCCGACCGACCGTCATGCTTTTCAGGAGCTTATATCTTTGGAATCCCGTTTCCGATTGACAAGCGGTCTTCGCTATCTGATAACCCCATTCAATCCTACAGTTTCAGCGTAAAAAGGCAAAGGTAAATGGAGTTAAATGACAGCAGACAAATTTCCTTGCTATCGAGAGTCCGGGTGACGCCGCACGTGCGCACGTGCGGCGGGTTTCTACGGGCTCGCTCGTCCTTCGCCGATAAAGGCGTTTTACTGGTATTATGTCTCACACTGTTCTTTACATTCTCTCTCCGAGCGTTCATAAGATAACGTTGATGAGGTTTAGTAAGATTCAGTTTAGTAAGGAAGGAAGATACAAAAATAGCCTACTGGTGCTTCGGCTCCAACGTAAAAAAAAAAAAAAAAAAAAAAAAAAAAAAATCGGACACCAAGATTTTCTATAATACGTAAGTTAAAATGTACACGTATAGCTAGCGTATTCTGAGAAGCTTTATCCCTCAGCACACCTCAGCATGTCTCCTTCTCATGATGCTTGAGGACAACTCGCTAGCCAAATCAATGTATTCTGTGATAACTGTTCAAGGGCTGACTCTGTATTCATTGCTGGATAGAAGCAACACGTGCGTCCCCCTCGAGTCAGTTGTCTCATTCGTATATCAGACATGATTTTATAACCTATATATATATATATATAGTGAGCTATATTTAGATTCTTTTTTTGGTTAATCTCAATTTTTTTAAAGGTCTTTCATGCTCGTGTCCTGATTTCATCCCTGACACACTGACACAGAGGCAATGACGGTCGTTAACACTACAGTCAATAACACTATAGTCGCCACTGTACTAATGATGCCAGGCGCCATATATTACGAATTTTTGATGAATTCAGGCATCACTACAGACTTGCATGTGCCACTAAAGACAGGTACATAATATAAACTACTGTGCATACCTCTCCAGTGGCACATACAAGTCTGTAGTGATGCTTAAATTCGTAATATATGGTGCCTGACGACATTAGTGCAGTGGCGACTATAATGTTGTTGACGGTAGTGGAAAGAGACTAACCTTGATTGTTAACTTAAGTGGAAGGAGAGACTACAACACCCACCTATGACGCCCACGATGAAGATGACGGCGAAGAGGAAGGGCACCAGGTAGGTCTCCAGCCGCTGGTTGTAGGGCACGTGACTACCGCCGGGGCTGCTGGCGTTGCTGAAGACATCGAGCTCCAGGGTGTCGTTGGGGTCGATCAGCTCTGAGGCGTTGAGGGCAGTCCAGGCGGTGTAGTTAGTTGCTACTGAAGAGCTGCCGTCCCCGCCCTCGCCCCCCAGCGCCATCAGGGGGAGGCTGGGGGTCGTCAGTTA
>JACEEZ010019223.1:2500-5000 GCA_016584305.1 Chionoecetes opilio
GTGTTTAGTGTGTGTGTGTGTGTGTGTGTGTGTGTGTGTGTGTGTGTGTGTGTGTGTGTGTGTGTGTGTGTGTGTGTGTGTGTGTGTGTGTAAAAGTGTATGTATACAAAAAAGTGTTTGACAAGGGGGCACCGTATTCCTTTTGTATTGCCGTAGAAAAAAATAGCAAGACATTGTGCGGTGAACTTATATGCAAAAAGGTAATGGTATTTTTAAAGGTATTCCCTTTGTGTGTGTGTTATGTGTCTGTGTGTGTGTGGTGTGTGTGTGTGTGTATGTGTGTGTGTGTGTGTGTGGTGTGTGTATGTATTGTATGTGTGTATGTGTGTGTGTGTGTGTGTGTATTGTATGTGTGTGTCTGTGTGTGTTGTGTGTGTGTGTGTGTGTGTGTGTGTGTGTGTGTGTGTGTGTGTGTGTGTGTGTGTGTGTGTGTGTGTGTGTGTGTGTGTGTGTGTGTGTGTGTGTGTGTGTGTGTGTGTGGTGTGTGTGTGTGTGTGTGTGTGTGTGTGTTGTGTTGTGTGTGCGTGTGTGTATGTGTGTGTGTGTGTGTGTGTGTGTGGTGTGTGTGTGTGTGTGTGTGTGTGTGTGTGTGTTAGTGCTAACTCATAGATGCGTATCAAATAATGTTCCCTCGTTTTCTACTTTTTTTAATCATCACTTCTTTTTTTATCCTATTAAACCGTATATGGATGTTACGCACAAATTACCATCACTGTAACGTCACAATAACTGTTCGTGTGTACGTGATCAGTCTATGTCGTGGGTGTAGTGGGATCACAGAAACACAAGTTTCTTTAAGTAGGTTATATTCTAGTGATAGCTTACAGCGAGAACGATAGGGAACGCCTTTACAAGCCTAGGTGGCGGGTGTGACTATCTGCACTGTGGCTACCACTCGGGATTGCCAGGCGAGCGTGCTGCCGGCACAAGGTTGCCAGGCTGCATCTGCTAACTAACTATCCCACACCTCCCACCCCCCTTCACCCTCATAGCAAGGTCTTGAGCGGACTACTGCTGCTGCATTATCCATTCTGAGCGGCGAGGGACTGGGTCGCTCGTAGGGAGTAGGGGAGTATGAGTCCCTTACTGGGAGTAGGGGACTCATCTATCGTCGGGGGGTCGTTAGTGGGGAACTGCACAGGACGTAGGATCCGTCGGTTGCGCCACCATAAACGACCACTGGTTAGCCGAGCTTGATAGTCCCGTGACCTGCCGGTGCCCATGATGGTGCCCACTTTGTCCCAGCGAAGCGATGTCGGATCCTGGATACGAACTTGATCGTATCTTCGTAACTTGCTCGTTGATCTTCAGCCTGGGAAGGGGACGGGCGTGCGCGTTGTAGTGTGTCATGACGTCTTGAGCACGGTTGGCAGCTCGGTGGTCACATATCTCTGTCTTGTTCTGCCACTCCATCAAGAAGGACTAGGGGTGGGCGGGGACGCAAGAACAGAGAGGTCGTCCATACAAGATTTGTGCTGGGGAGCGACCGGTGTAGTTCGGAGCATTGTGCACCATATGCCTGACTCCCCAGCGGTCGAGGAACGCTGCGAAGTCCCAGCTCGTGAATTGTGGTCCTCCGTCGGTCCTGAGACGCACAGGGACGCCCACGTCACGGAAGTAGTACCGGAACTGGCGGATGGTGGCGGCAGACGTTTTGTCGCTGCCACATGGCACCACAGCGGGCCAACCAGAGAGATGGTCAGCTATAACTAGGAATGACTTCCCAGCAACAGTAAAAAATCGGCTGACACTGACTCAAAAGGTCTGGTGGGGTCGTCGTCGGACAGCAGGGGCTCCTGCTGCTGGCTTGGCTGCATCACTTGCCATGGCCCACATGCTTGGACAGTGTTGGCGATGTCAGAGTTGATGCCGGGCTAGTATACAGCTTGCCTCGCTCGTCTCTTGGTGGCCTCTACTCATCGATGGCTGTCGTGGCAGCGGGCCAAGATGTTGCGGCGTAGAGCAGCTGGAATAGCAACACATGCTCCATAGAGAACCAGATCCCCATCGCAGTGTAGGTCCTCACGTAGTTTCCAGTAAGGGAGCAGAGTATTGTGAAGACTGTAACGGTGCAGAGGAAAACCTTTCTTCACACAGTCTAACAGCCTGACGTAGGAAGGGTCGTTGCGAGCTGGAGCTTGTAGGGCCTCCAGTGCCATGTCACCGGTAGGTGAAGATTCCAAACGATGTTGGCTGGCGAGGGACTTAATGGCCTGCAGGGTAACGACAGTGTTGATAGAAGCACAAGTCTTGGTGCTCAACATTTCATCCTCGGGGGCGGGATGGCCGACGGGTGCGCGGGACAAGGCGTCGGGAATGCAGAGGTGTTTATCCGCGTGCAACACTGCTGTGAAAAGGTAAGCTGAGAGTTTCTCCTTTAAACACTGAAGGCGAGGATTCTCAACTGCATCCAGCGAATAGCGGTTGAGGATGGGCACCAACGGGCGATGGTCGGTGACTACCTCGAAATGCTGCAGGCCGATGAGGTAGAATCTGAACT
>JACEEZ010019223.1:10000-21124 GCA_016584305.1 Chionoecetes opilio
GAGTTGCTCCTCTCTCACCTCTGCTGTGTACACTTCCTCGTCCCCTGCTGCCCAGTCACTACCCCCTTCCCGTCTTCGTCCGTCACTGTGTCCAGTGTCAGCGACCTATGTTGCGTTGCTTTGCTAACCAGTAGNTTTTTTAAATTTTTTTTTTTTATTTTTTTTTTTTTTTTTGTTTTTTGTTTTTTTTTTCATTTTAAGGACCCCGCTTTTTTTATTGAAGGTTTTTATTTGCAGGGAGGGTAAACCGGTTTTTAAAAAACCCCTTTTCCCGGGATAATTGTTTTTTTTTTTTTACCCTTTATGTCGTTCTTTCGGGATCCCATTCCAACGGTGTTCTTTAAGATTCTTTTAAATTTTTCTGAAGTTGCCCTTCGATATCAAAAATTTTTTTCTTTACTTTCGATTCGCTTGTTACTGAGTTAATACTGAAGAATCCCCCCGGTGGTCACTGCAAATAGGAGGAGGGGAGGAGGAGGAGGAGAAGGGGGGGAGGAGGAGGAGGAGGAGGAGGAGGGGAGGGGAGGGGAGGAGGAGGAGGAGGGAGGAGGAGGAGGAGTTAAAGAGAAAAAGGGGAAAAAAAAGTGTGGGGGGAGGGTTTTTGTATGGAGGGTTTAGAAGGAGAGAGAAAAGCTTTAGGGTGAAGGGAAAAAAAAGAGAGGGAAAATTAGAAATTTTGTTGCCCCCGGTGTGAGTGTGTGTGTGGGAAGGGGTAAGAAAGGGGATGGGGGGGTTTTTATAGGGAGGGGCTTTGGGGAGTGGGGTGGGGGGGGTGGCTAAAAGACCTCACGTGCCCTTTAAAGTATTGGTTGGAAACTTCTGGTTTCTAAACAAACTCATTGCTGCGTTGATTTGTAACTTACACAAACCCGTAAAGAAAAGAACATTTTGGGTGTCACAAGTGAGAAAGTCAGTTTAAAATTTTTGGGTGCATTACCTTGTTCTATCTCTTTTTTTTTCTTCTCTGATTTCTTCTCTCTCTCCTCCTCCCTCTCCCCTCTTCCTCTCTCTCCCTTCCCTCTCTATTCCCTCTCTCTCTCTCGTCTCTCTACCCTAAAAGGTGGCTGGTTTTTGGTAGAGTTGCGGGCTCGCGTTTTTTTAGCGTCCCTTTTGCATTCGGCAGCGGTTCGAGTCCACCAAGTTCGCCCTGGAGTGGTGCCGTTTGATAGTCAATGACCTTGTGGGGTTGATACTTGCAAAGTGTCTAGATAGGATCAAAGTAACCATCTTATTTCTTTTTTTTTTTCTCCTCTTTTCCCCCTCTCCTCTCTCTCTCTCCCCCCTTCCTCTCTCTCTTCTCTCCCCACCTCTCTCTCTCTCTCTCTCTCTCTCTCTCCTTCTTCTCCCCCTTCCTCCTTCTCTTTTCTCTCTCTCTCTCTTCTTCTCTCTCCTCTCTTTCTCTCCTCTCTTCTCTCTCTTTCTTCTCTCTCTCCCCTTTTCTCTCTCTCTCCTCTCTCCCCTTTTCTCTCTTCTCTCTTTTCCCTCTCTCTTCTCTCTCTCCCCTTCTCTCTTTTCTCTTCTCTTTTATCTCTTTCTCTTCTCCCTTCTCTTCTCTTCCTCTCTCTTCCTCTCCTCTCCTCTCTCTCTCTCTCTCTCTCTCTCTCTTCCTCTCTCTCTCCCCTCTCTTCTCTCTCTCTCTCTCTCTTCTTCTCTCCTCTCTCTTCTCTCTCTCTCCTCTCTCTCTCTCTCCTTTTTTCCCCCCCCTCGCTCGCTCGCCCCTCGCTTCGCTCTCGCTTGCTCTCGCTCTCGCTCTCGCCTCCTCCTCTCTCTCTTCTCTCTCTCTCTTTTCTCTCTCTTCTTCTCTCTCTCCTCTCTTCTTCCTTCTCTCTCCTCCCCTTCTCTCTCTCTCTTCTTTTCTCTCTCTTCTCTCCCCTCTCTCTCTCTCTTCTCTCCTCTTATCTATTTTTTTTTTTAAATTTTGTACGGGTTTTCGCATTTTCTCTACTATTATTCGGATATTCCCCAAAGTGTTATTTTTAAAACAAATTTATGTTTTTATTTACCGACATTTCCCTGGGAGAAGGAAAAAAGAAGAAGAGAAAAAAAAAAAAATTTATTGCACACATGTCTCATTACATAAATAGATTACTCAGAAAAATTTTTTTGCGTATTCTTCTGAAAAAAAAGGTATCTTTTCTTATTCTCTGAATATTTAGTTTTCATATGTATATTGTGTGTGCGTGTGTGTGTGTGGTGTGTGTGTGTGTGTGTGTGTGTGGTGTGTGTGTGGTGTGTTGTGTGTGTTGTGTTGTGTGTGTGTGTGTGTGTGTGTGTGTGTGGGTAAGTTCCCAATTACTTCCCCCGCATCTGTTTTCCATTAACCTTTTCACGCCCAGATCTTTCTTTTTCTATAAAAATATGTCTGTTTTTAGCCATAAAATCACGATGAGTAACTGAATATACCAAATTAGTTAGTCGACAAGGATACTAAACAGGTGATAGATATAAAATATTGTTTATATTCACAAAAGATCGTTTAATGGTACCCAAATTACAATGGAAACTACGTTCTGGGTCTCAAAGGGGTTATGTATATTCTAATCTAGAACGACTGGCGTTTAAGCATGGAGACAGATAACAGTAGAACTACTGTTATCTATGGTATGGATTATTCTGGTATTTTCATGGCAGTCGAGAGAACCATTTCGTGATGCAAACCACGTGGTGTAGTTTAGTGGCTTAATTTACCTTTCCTTTTACCTGTATTTTTGGGGAGAAAAATGTGGATGGAAAGGGGTTTGGTGACGCTCGCTAATATCTATACATTCTTTAAAAACTATCCTATCCTCTATCCTCCTCCTCTATATCCTCTATCACCTATCCTATATTCCTATCCTCTATTCGTATTCTATCCTCTATCTATCCTATTCTCTTTATCCATCATACTCTCTCTATACATCATATAAAACGCAACATAACCTCGACGTCGCCAGGCTGGAAGAAAGTGGAAGGGTGGAAGAAGGTGCACGTAATGATGGAAGAAATATGGAAAGGGGGAAACATAGAAAATAAAAATACTGCCACGTTGAGTTTAAATTTCTTCAACAACAAAGGAAACAGACCTGAGGCAACAAAGCAAATCTGAATAGAAGAAAAGTACTCCAAGAAAAGTTAGAAAAGAGATGGAAAGAAATAACAGCGCTGGTCGATGTTTTTTTAAAGGTGTGTGTGTGTGTGTGTGTGTGTGTGTGTATGTGTTGTGTGTGTGTGTGGTGTGTGGTGTGTGTGGTGTGTGTTGGTGTGGTTGTGGTGTGTTGTGTGGGGTGTGTGTGTGTGTGTGTGTGTGTGTGGTGTGTGTGTGTGTGTGTGTGTGTGTGTGTGTGTGGTGTGTGTGGTGTGTGTGTGTGTGTGTGTGTGTGTGTGTTTTGTGGTAAAAGTGTATGTATACAAAAAGTGTTTTGACAAGGGGGCACCGTATTCCTTTTGTATTGCCGTAAGAAAAAAATAGCAAGACTTTGTGCGGTGAACTTATATGCAAAAGGTAATGGTTTTTTTTAAAGGTATTCCCTTTGTGTGTGTGTTGTGTCTGTGTGTGTGTGGTGTGTGTGTGTGTGTATGTGTGTGTGTGTGTGTGTGTGTTGTGTATGTATTGATGTGTGTATGGGGTGTGTGTGTGTGTGTGTATTGTATGTGGTGTCTGTGTGTGTGTGTGTGTGTGTGTGTGTGTGTGTGTGTGTGTGGTGTGGGGTGTGGTGTGTGTGTGTGTGTGTTGTGTGCGTGTGTGTGTGTGTGTGTGTGTGTGTGTGTGTGTGTGTGTGTGTGTGTGGTGTGTGGGGTGTGTGTGTGTGTGTGTGGGGGCGTGTTGTTGTGTTGTGTGTGTGTTGGTGTGTGTGTGGTGTGTGTGTGTGTTGTGTGTGTGTGTGTGTTAGTGCTAACTCATAGATGCGTATCAAATAATGTTCCCTCTTTTTCCCTACTTTTTTTAATCATCACTTCTTTTTTTATCCTATAAACGTATATGGATGTTACGCACAAATTACCATCACTGTAACGTCACAATAACTGTTCGTGTGTACGTGATCAGTCTATGTCGTGGGTGTAGTGGGATCACAGGAACCCCAATTTTCTTTAAAGTAGGTTATATTTAGTGATAGCTTACAGCGAGAACGATAGGGAACGCCTTTACAAGCCTAGGTGGCGGGTGTGACTATCTGCACTTGTGGCTACACTCGGATTCCCAGGCGAGCGTGCTGCCGGCACAAGGTTGCCAGGCTGCATCTGCTAACTAACTATCCCAAAACTCCCACCCCCTTCACCCTCATAGCAGGTCTTGAGCGGACTACTGCTGCTGCATTATCCATTCTGAGCGGCGAGGGCTGGGTCGCTCGTAGGGAGTAGGGGAGTATGAGGTCCCTTACTGGGAGTAGGGGACTCATCTATCGTGGGGGGGGTCTTTTAGTGGGGAACTGCACAGGACGTAGGATCCGTCGGTTGCGCCACCATAAACGACCACTGGTTAGCCGAGCTTGATAGTCCCGTGACCTGCCGGTGCCCATGATGGTGCCCCCCCTTTGTCCCAGCAAAGCGATGTCGGATCCTGGATACGAATTTTGATCGTTCTTCGTAACTTGCTCGTTGATCTTCAGCCTGGGAAGGGGAACGGGCGTGCGCGTTGTAGTGTGTCATGACGTCTTGAGCACGGTTGGCAGCTCGGTGGTCACATATCTCCTGTCTTGTTCTGCCACTCCATCAAGAAGGACTAGGGGTGGGCGGGGACGCAAGAAAAAGAAGAGGTCGTCCATACAAGATTTGTGCTGGGGAGCGACCCGGTGTAAATTCGGAGCATTGTGCACCATATCTGACCCCAGCGGTCGAGGAACGCTGCGAAGTCCCAGCTCGTGAAATTGTGGTCCTCCGTCGGTCCTGAGACGCACAGGGACGCCCCACGTCACGGAAGTAGTACCGGAACTGGCGGATGGTGGCGGCAGGGCGTTTTGTCGCTGCCACATGGCACCACAGCGGGCCCAAACCAGAGAGATGGTCAGCTATAACTAGGAATGACTTTCCCCGCAAAAAGTAAAAAATCGGCTGACACTGACTCAAAAGGTCTGGTGGGGTCGTCGTCGGACAGCAGGGGCTCTGCTGCTGGCTTGGCGCTCATTCCATGGCCCACATGCGGACAGGTTGGCGATGTCAATTTGATGGGGCTAGTATACAGCTGCCTCGCTGTCTCTTGGTGGCCTCTACTCATCAGGGCTGTCGTGGCAGGGGGGCCAAGATTTTGCGGCTAGAGCAGGGGAATAGCAAACAGCTCCTAGAGAAACCAGTCCCATCGCAGTGAGGCCCTCACGTATTTTCCCAGTAAGGGAGCAGAGATTGTAAGCTGTAAGGGTGCGGAAAAAAACCTTTTTTCCACAGTTAACAGCCGCGTAGGAAGGGTCGTTGCGAGCGGGGCTTGTGGGGCCCTCCATGCCATGTCACCGGTAGGTGAAGATTTAAAACGTTTGGTGGCGAGGGATTTAAAATGGTGCAGGGTAACGACAGTGTTATAGAAGACGTTTTGGGGTGCTAAACATTTCATCTCGGGGGGGGGGAGGCCGAGGGGTTTGCGCGGGACAAGGCGTGGGGAACAGAGGTGTTTTCCGCGTGCAACACTGCTGTAAAAAGGTAAGCGAGAGTTTCCCCTTAAACATGAAGGCGGGGATTCTCAACGATCCAGCGAATAGGGTTGAGGATGGGCCCCAACGGGGATGGTCGGGATACCTCAAAATGCTGCAGGCCGATGGGGGAGAATCTGAACTTCGATGTCCCCCATGCTACGGCCAAAAGCCGACCCAGGGTGCGTAGCGTGTTTCTGCCCCCGTCAGGAACCCGGGGAACCCACATAAAACCGTCGGAAAACTCCTCCCCCGGGTCCGCAGCAAAGCGACCCAAGACCATACAAGCGGGGCATCTGCTGCAAAACAGTGGGCAAGGCAGGATAAAGTGGCGAGGCCCGGTGGGTCGACAGGGCTTCCTTCCAGCGGAAAGCCTCCTCAGGTCGGGTGCCCAAAAAAAGGGGTCCCTTGGGCTCATCAGGGGGCGAAGGACTGGGGGCAGCTGCAGAGTTTCCCGGGCGAAAACCCCGCCAACTGATTTTCACAAGACCCATAAAAGACGGGGCAGGAGGTTGGCAGGGGTGGGAAATTCCTGTGAACGGATCTTTTTGGTCGGCTGCTATGATCCCCTGGAAGGTTGTAAAACCACAGAAAGGGTACTGTAGGTTTTGGCAAGAACAAACTTGTCCGCTTGAGGGGGATTCCGTACTTTTCGGATCTTTACAATACTTCGTGGGCGCAATTAAAATGTGGGAGTATTTTCCCCGCGTATGAAGGAGTCGCCCACAACCTTCACACAGTTCATCACACCCTTTGGGGGCCAGTCACCCCGGAGGCAGAAGCGTCTCCAGTAGTGGCAAAACCCATTTTGGGTTTTAAAGGGTTTAATGGTTTTTAATGGGTCTAAAACTACTGAAAAAAAAATTTCCTTAGATTTTGCGTTTTCCCTTTGAGTTTCCTTCTCAGGCCCCAAAAATTTTCCCTTTAAAAAAAGGATTTTCCGAAAGTGGAAACACTGGTTCACTGTTTGCATCAGGATTTCCAGATAGTTTGGGGGGGTTTATGGGCCCAAAATTAACTGATAAAAAAAATAAATAGAATAAAAAAGTTTTTGTATTTTTTTGTTAATTTTATAAATACAATTATTTAAATCTCTTAAGTATTTAATTACTGTAATAAATAATGAAAACGAATGAATTTTTAAAAAGTTTCTTAATACACAAATGTATTTAAATTACAAAGTACTCAAATAAAACCCAGCTTGCTATATATCTATCTAAACTGTTTTCCCAGGAATCTGAGGGAAATCTTAGCCAAAAAAAAAATCTTAAAAGGAAATTGAATAAATTATTTTTATTCTCCTTTTTTAGGCCCGGGTCACCATCAGTTTTTGCTGTCCGTAGTCTACGGCGTCTTTTCATCAGTGACTCAAGTAGTCACTTTAGCACTCCCCGCCCGTGTAGTGTGAACCGGCCCGCGCAGCCACCCGCTGGAGCAGTGGTTTTACATCCCTGACCTTGAGACGAGCGTCTCAAGTCACATTTTCGGAGCTTCCCTTCTTTGTCCAGGACTGCGGGAGTGACGGGGGGACGTCCCCCGTGACGTCACTGATCGCCACGCCTACGTAGACAGGGACAGCAAAAACGTGTAGTGTAAACCCGCCTAAGAGGTTACACTTATACATACTAATTACTGATACAAAAAAAAATTGGCCTACGCACATAAAACTTTATTTTAGGGCGCTCTATGCTGTACGGTAGGGGTTACGAATGTAAAAAAAAGAGATGGCCTACGCCACATAAAACCTTATTTAGGGGGTCTATGCTATACAATAGGGGTAAGAATTGTAAAAAAGAAATGGCCGACGCTATAGGAAACTTTATTTTAGGGGGGTCGATGATGTAGAGGTTAATAATTGTCTGAGAATGGACAAGTAAAAAAAAAACGAAAAAATCAAATACCGATACTGGTAATCGGTATTTGGACGGAAACGGTTACCGGTATGTAACTAAAAAACTGGGTGAGGACGTACCGGATTTTTCCCCGAAAAAACCGGTATGGGGCAATACGGGTATTTTCTTGAACCAAAAACCAAACTCGGGGTTCCAGGCGAGCGTGCTGCCGGCACAAGGTTGCCAGGTGAAAGTGCAAACCTAACTACCACAAAAACCCAAGATCTATAGTTTTTAAAATATAGTAGATAGTATTTTTATTGACTTGACAAAAACCCCACATCACCGAGTCCCCCAAAAACACCCTAAATATCAAAACACCTCCATGGGTCACAAACATTATCAATATTTTTTTTTTTCCTTTTTTTCATCCGCACAGTGTTACGGTTAGCATGGACGTGACGCTAATTGCACTTGTTTTGTGGGGGGGGTGATCCGGGGGGGGTTGGGGGTGGGGTTGGGGGGGAGTGGGTGGGGTGTGGTGGGGGTGGTGGGGTGGTGTGTTGGTGGTTTTATGTGGTGGTGGGGGTGGGGTGGTGGGTGGGGGGTATGGTTGGTGGGGGGGTTTTGGGGGTGGTTTTGGTGGTTGGTGGTGGTGGTGGGGGGGGTGGGTGGTTGGGGTGGTTTTGGTGGTGGTGGTGGTGTTGGTGGTGGGTGGTGGTTTGGTGTGGTGGGGGTGGTGGTGGTGGTGGGGGGGGTTTGGTGGTGGGGGTGTGGTGGTGGGGTGGTGTGTGGTGGGGTGGTGGTGGTGGTGGTGGTGGTGGTGTGTGGTAAAAGTTTGGGTGGGGTTTTTTAAAAATGGTTTTGATTGGGGGTGGGTGGGTGGGGGGGGGGAGGGGAAGGGGGAAACCCAAAAAAAGGAAAAAAAGGGGGGAGACGGGAGGAAAGAAAGAAAGGAGAGAGAGAGAGAAAGAGAGAGAGAAGGGGAGAGAGAGGAGAGGGGGAGAGAGAGAGGGGAGAGAGAAGGAGAGGAGAGAGAAGAGAAAAGAAGGAAAGAGAGGGGGGAAAGGAGATGAGGAGGGAGGAGAGAGAGAGAGAAGAAGGGGAGAGAAGGAGAGAAAAGAGGGGAAGAGAGGGGAGAGAGAGAGAGAGAGAGAGAGAGGGGAGAGAGAGGGGAAGAGAAAAGAGAGAGAGAGAAAAGGGGGAGAGAGAGAGGGGGAAAGGAGAGAGAGAGAGAGAGGAGAGAGAGAGAGAGAGAGGAGGGGAGAGGGGAGGAGAGAGAGGAGGAGAGAGAGAGAGAGAAAAGAGAGAGAAGAGAGAGGAGAGAGGGGAAGGAGGAGAGAGAAGAAGGGAGAGAGAGAGAAGAGAGGAGAGAAGAGAGAGAGAGAGAGAGGATTACACGCATTTTTTAGGCCCTTTTACCCCTTTCCCCTCTCGACCTCTGTGTTTCCTCGAGTTAATTAATACGCGAGCGCCTCTCTAACCCTTTTCATCCCCCCCCCCCACATTTAACCCCCACCCCTTAACCCCCCAAAATTCCCCCTCATAAACCCCAACCTATCCCCCCTCCAAATTACGCTCTCCAAACCTTTTTTTATTTTTTTATTTTAATTCCCCTTTTCCCCTTTTTTTCCAAGTATTTTTTTCACGTATTTTTTTCATCTTTTCATTTTGTTCTATTTCATTCTTTCCCTGATAATTCTTTCATTTTTCCTTTTCTCCGTTTCCCTTCTATCCAATTTCCTCCTCCTCCTTCCTCCTCCTCCTCCTCCCTCCTCCTCCTCCTCCTCCTCCTCCTCCTCTTCCTCCTTTCCTCCCCCCTCCCCTCCTCCCCCTCCTCCTCCCCCCCTCCTCCCCCTTTCCTCCTCCTCCTTCCTCCTCCTCCTTCCTCCTCCCCCTCCCACACGTCTCAGACAGCCCCGAGTAAACGGTCACTACTACAACTTTCGACCTTTGACGGGTTGTGGTTCAGTAAGGGCCCTGATAGTTAATGACCACCATCGGGATTTATATACCAGGGGTCACTGCTGCAGGGGGCATTGAAGTGCATGGCGTCCTACTTTGAAAGTGCACTACCGCAGTGGATTGAACGGAGCTGGGGCCTGATTGACTGCTGCCTCCCAAGAAAGCGCCAGGCAAGGCTGCCGCACCACCCTGGAACTTCCACCTTGAGCCTATACCAACACTACATTAGACCTCATGACACACACAGATAGCCCCGAGTTAACGGTTACCACTACTACTCTCGACCTGTGTCGGGCTGTGGATCAGTAAGGGTCCTGACAGTTAGTGACCACCATCGGGAGTTAAGGTACCAGGGGTCACTGCTGCAGGAGGCATTGAAGTGTACGGCGTCCTACATGGAAAGTACACAATCCGCAGTGGATCGAACGTAGCTTTGGCCTGATTGACTGCTGCCTCCCAAGAAAGCGCCAGGCAGGGCTGCCGCACCACCCTTGAAGCTCCACACTGTGTTCCCACCATTACACATAACATGACCTATCTATCAAGCACTAAACCTACCCCCACAAACTAGTAGTAGTTAGCCATAGATTACAGCTTTCAACTTTCCTCACAAATTCCATGCAGTTTTTCTATATTGCATGGTATCACTTCATTTCCGGCCAGCTGCGGCTGGAGGGATGGCTGGTTGGGGAGGAGCCTTCTACTTTCCTATCCTTCTTCTCTTATTATCTAGTTAGTGTAGTGTAGTTAAAGCAAACAGCCTTGTAAGGACCTATTGGTCTGTTGCAGTTTGTGTTTCCTTTGTAATCTTTTGTAATCCTTTCTAATCCTAATCCTCCTCCTCCTCCTCCTCCTCCTCCTCCTCCCCTGTCATTTGTACCTGCCTGGAGCAATTACAGGTCTGTGTAAGGGCGAACCACCACCTACAGGCGATTGAACAGCGGTTCCTCCTTCCACCCCCTTGGTTTCCTGTTCGTGGCTTCGAGCAGGACTGGTTATGTCATCGGTGGGGGTCTTCTTCACGTCCCGACCTCTGCTTCGGGCACCAAAGTCTCGAAGCCCTCTGGCCTTGAATGGAGCTTACAAGGCGCCTGGCCCCGACTGTCCAGGCAGAAGAGTTCCCGACGCAACACGGGGAGTTGCTCCCTCTCTCCACCTCTGCTGTGTACACTTCCTCGTCCCCTGCTGCCCAGGTCAACTACCCTTCCCGTCTGTCGTCGTCACTGTGTCCAGTGCTCAGCGACCTATGGTTGACGGGATGGCTGTTGCTAACCAGGTAGCAGGGGCGTGAGTCTATTAGAGGTGTTGATTGTATATACGTGTTTGTACATACTTGCTTGTAAATACCTGTGTTTGAGCGAGAGACACCAATTAAATCTCCTCAAATTTTATGTCGATGTTTGCATCACCCTTACGGCCCTCCCCCTATCTCAGCTTCACCGTTCCTGGAATCCTGGGCTAACGAGTTGCGTTTCAATCGCGCTCGTTTCCCTTACAGTGGCGACCTTGCCAGGATACCGGAGCTGAGTAGTGTGCCGTAGAAGGTGTGTGTGTACAGTGTGTACAGTTTTTTCGCTCGTCTCATTCGAGCGTGGGTTAGGTGCGGGCTAATGTGCCTTCTAACCCCCCCTTGCTCCAGGCTGTGGGCAAGCAGCCGCTTAGTGCAAGGCTTTCGGCTGGCTAACCGAGTCTTTGGTGTGGTGCCAGCGGGGTCAGCGAGTTTTCTCCAG
>JACEEZ010019223.1:25447-72574 GCA_016584305.1 Chionoecetes opilio
CCCCCCACCCATCACTACCCCCCATTCACTCACCCATACTACCCATCACCCACACACCCATTCACTCACCCATTACCCATCACCCCACCAACTATTCCCTCACCCATCACCCATCACCCCCCCCCCATTCACTCACCCATCACCCCACACCCATTACCCATCACCCCACCCATTCACTCACCTATTACCCATCACCCTACATCAGGTTTCCTCAATTCCAATGATCTGAAACTCGAGAAATGCCAGTGGTCGCTGGCAGTTTTAACTCAAAGGTTGGTCTACTGTGTTTTGGCTCCGCGACTAATATTTTTCATATAATTAATTTCGCGATAAACATTGATGCACCGCATCTGAATACAAAAAATATAGTTCTTCTGTTGTTCTACTAATTATATGGATGACATGCATTACGATGGAACGTTCTATAATAGCAATTTAATGCAAATTACTCGCCTCGAGTAGCAAAGCTTAATATATTTTTTACATGTATATTGTGGCATTTAAAATTTGGGCGATGTTCACACTGTTTTCTAAGACAGTACTGCTGAGTCTGGCAAACGCTTGTCAAAATACAATAAGCAATGCCTTGGAAAAACGAAGAATAAAGAATGCTGAAATCGGCTTGTTGCTGCGACAATGTAGGTTATAATTGTGGAGGCGACACGCCGCGGCGGGGAGTGGAGGGCGGGGAGATTGTGGCGGGGAGATTGAATCAAAACATTGCTACTTCACGCGTCGACTCATTGCACTTCCAGGCTTTCTATCTGATTGATACACAATAATAACAGGAAAATATGACTGCCTAGGTATAGATAACTTCTAAACATACGTTATTGACTATATAATATCATAGAGTAACATTTACCTCGCCTCCTCAACTATAACCTACTTGGTTATTTGGTTATATACAATGTTTTACAGAATCAGGCTTCTATACAATATACATATAGAAGAAAATCGTTCTTAATATTATACTTGTGTGTTTTAAGTGCAGTGGAATAAGCCCATATTTTTCTTTCAAGTTGACCAACTTTTCACCAAATTGTGAGTTAAAACTGCCAGCGACCACTGGCCATTTGGGAGTTGCAGTTCTCTCTAATTCTCGCAACCCACTTTTTCTTCTTCACAGTTCTCGCTAATAGGCTGCTAAAAAAAAAAAAAAAAGTGATCGGATCATCCTATAAGTGGGCTTAAAACCTTCCCCTGGTCAACCTGATTCCAAAACTGTGACATATGATGGGATTCCGCCACAGGGGGCGGCACCTATTGCGGACAGACAGACAGACAGACAGACAGACAGACAGACAGACAGACACACACACACAAACACACACTTTCGCTTATATTATTATAGATAAATCACCGAGTGGCAACATAGATCAATTTATAAATGCTGTTACGGAAATTTTATCTTTACCGTATGATAAAAAAATTCAAGGCATCTTTGCATTTGGTGATTTCAATTTAGATTTGTTAAAATGCAGTGACATTAATGTTGGGGAATTTTGTAATCTTATATATTCATTTTCTTTATTTCCATTGACCACAAAACCTACACGAGTCACAGATACAACCGCCACAATTATTGACCACATATGGTCAACACAAGCAGAGGTAAATGTCGGGAACTATATAATTAATTCAGATATTTCAGACCATTTTCCAGTAATATCACAATTCAAACATGCAGTATGTGATCCCCCAGCATTCGTCAATAAGAGATGTATAACTGACGCTGCCCTCAATAACTTTAGTTATGATTTAGAAAAGGTAAATTGGAATAATGTATTACAATGTAATTGTCCCACCGAATCCTTTAATTTATTTTTCAATGAATTCAATATATTATTTCAGAGACACTTTCCAATTAAGAAAATTTATGTAAGAAATAAGAACGTCTTAAGCCCATATATCACTCTTGCTCTAAAAAAGGTGCATTACTGAAAAAAGCAGGTTGGCAAGACTGGCAAGTAAGTGGCCTCTAACATATAAAGAAACATACAGGCAATATAGAAACAACTTAACTAAAACATTAAAATTAGCCAAAAATTAATATTATAAAAACAAGCTAAAAAATAATCAAGGAAATCCCAAATCCCATTGGAATACCATAAATTCCCTTTTAGGCAGAACCAATAAAGCCAATGCTACAACATCATTAGATCCACCTTGCACTAACATCTCCACTGTCTTTAATGAACATTTTATTAATCTTGGTAATTTAGAATCAAATTCTTCTGACGACGATTATATGAGGTATTTAAGTCGGCCCCCCGCCTTCTCTATGTGCATGACCCCAACAAATACCACCGAAGTAATCAATAACTTAAAGGCCCTAAAATCTTATTGTCCAGGATATGATGAAATTTCTCCTAAAATACTGAAACATTCATGTAAATCATTGGCCATCCCATTAACCTATATTATTAATCTAACATTAAAAAGAGGCATATTTCCTGATCATTTAAAAAAGCCAAAGTCATTCCTATATTAAAGTCTGGTAATAGATGCGACATCAACAATTACAGGCCAATCTCAATCTTACCTGCTTTCAGTAAAGTATATAAAAAAAATTATTGCGTCACGTTTAACTAACTACCTTGAAAAAATATCCTATTAACTAAATATCAACACGGCTTTAGAGCAAATCACTCAACAGAAACTGCTATATTAAACTTTGTCAATAATGTGTATACCTTTTTGGAGGAGAAGCTTTATGTGGTTGGGATTTTCATTGATTTATCCAAAGCATTTGACTCATTAAATCATTGTATTTTGTTAGATAAATTAAAACATGTCGGGATAAGAGGTGTACCGTTACAACTTTTTCGCAGTTACCTCTGTAACAGATAACAATCAGTTTTTTGTAATAATGATACATCACAATTTATATCTATATCCAGAGGTGTACCACAAGGATCAATCATAGGACCAATTCTTTTTCTCATACATATAAATGATATAATTAATGCTAGCTTAAAATTTCAATATATTATATATGCCGACGATACTAACCTCCTACTAGCTGACAAAGACATCAATTCCCTACATTTAAACATAAATACAGAATTGAATTTAGTATTTCAATGGATAAAATGTAATAAATTAAAACTTAATGTTTCTAAAACTAATTATATATTTTTTTCAGAATAGATCCATAAAAAATAATCTTCCTCCATTACAGTTAGAAGGCAATATATTAAATCGAGTAAATCACAAAAAATTCCTAGGTATTTGCATAGATGAAAATCTGAACTGGAAATTGCACATAGAAGAGGTTTGTATGTGTCTCAAAAATTTGTGGAATAATGTACAAGATACGTTACAATCTTACTGTAGATGCATTACTTAGTATTTACTATACCTTGTGTTACCCTCACTTAACATACTGTGTGTCCACCTGGGCTAGCACATGGCCAACATTCTTATATAAGGTAAAAATAGCACAGAAGAAAGTTGTCAGGTGTATTCTTTTCTTAGGCAAATTTGACTTTGTCACTAAAATGATTTCTTCAATGAAAATGTTAACATTCGATTCAATACACAAATACTTTTCATTATTATTGATTTATAAAATGTATATTGCAAGTTATACAGGAAATGAAATTTTCAAATTTATTGATAATCTTCATCAGACTAGAAGCAATAATGTAGATTTGATTTGTCCACAGTTCAGAACAGCTTTATATATAAACAGTATTTTATGTTCAGGCCCCAAATTATTCAACAGCTTACCATTAACTATTAAAGCTTTAGTTAAAACAAACAACTATTTAGCATTCAAAAGGGAAATAAGAAATTTTATACTGCAGAATTCTTAGCAGGGATATTTCAATAAGTATGTATATTATTGTATAACCATTGCAAAGCTAACTACTTTTTTTCTTCTTCTTTTTTAATATTATTATTATTGCATTTGCATAAGTTATGTAATAACACATACTTCACAAACTATTTTTTTTTTTTACTACTATTCATAACATAGTACTGTCAAGGATAATTTTTGCTATAAGCTAGGGTTTAGGCATGTACCTATATCAAATGATATCTGCCTGTCAGGGAGCTTCGGCTCGACAGACACTTGCTATTATGCTATTATTAAAATTCTGTGCTTTTGTATGTTTATATAGCAATAAATATTTACTTACTTACTTACACACACACACACACACACACACACACACACACACACACACACACACCGCACGCACGCACGCACGCACGCACGCACGCACGCACGCACACACACTACCTTTTCGTTTCACAATGGAGTCTTCCTCTATCGCCCACGTCATTTGTCACCCTAACCCTCGTCTCTGTCTCTCAGCCTCTCCCATTGTCTCCGGTGACCGTTCCTTCTCAAAGTGCTGCGCTTGACTACACCTGCCACTTCATTGCACGCTTTCATCCCTGGCATCAATCATATCCCCACCTCCTCACATTGTCTGGATAATCTTGTGTACATGGTTGAAGGGCTGTACAGTATTTTCCTCCTCATACTTCTTCCTTTGGGTTGCTTTGCTTAATATATATTTGAGAACTCTGAAAGAAAGCCAGTATTTGATATGAAGGTGGTAAGTGCTAATTATGTAGTACTTTTAGGCAAGGCTTGGAAACGGTTTAAGGGAACGAAAACGAAAACCTAAACGAACGAAATTATGCTAGGAATAAAAACGGAAACGAAAACGTTATCATATTTACTGTTCCGGAGCAAAAACGCTTTTTGAAATCCTTGTAACCGGTTAATAACGTTATTTTTCCGTTCCATGCCATATTTGGTCACTAATCCATTTTCACTTCCAGTAGCCAAATGATTGAAGTAAATGCATCTGTATTACATACATACATTATTTAAGTCTACTGTATTTGTTCACTTGGCAATTGACGATGTGGTTTTGTCTCAAATAGTATCATAATTAAAATTATGCACCACTTTTCATTTAATTTGTGAAGAATAACTATTTCTTACCTTATATAATTATGAATTTATGTCTTCGTGATATGCATCACGTTCCCTTATTTTATTACACCTTCCAATCGTGCAATCGTTAAACTATTATACTGCAATTTGGTTTAAGAATATGCTTAGATTAATATCCAGTATTCGGAAAGGGATTATATATAGTCAGTATGTGCTTAAATGTTTATCTGTGTTCATAGCCTAATGCTTGGTGCGCCGAATTTCGGTGTGAGTGTCCTAAGTTCGAGTCCTTGAAGTGCAACATGTAGTCATTGAGTTTTTGATTAGGTTTATTTAATTAGTGGGCTAGTGATATTACGAATTAATATAGTTTTACCATATATAATATTAATAAATAATTAGTGATTCATGCCTATACGACGATTGAGATTGCATACTCCTACACTACGCTTCCTGTATTGTATATGTAAATGTGTTGCCTTATTTAAGTCGTATAATAATATAGTTCTTACGACATCTAAGGGTTTGGTTTTGTTGGATACTATGCACCATGAATTGTATGGCTTTATTACCATCTATAAAAATGTAGTTATGTATAGGCATTATTATTTATTAGGGCTAATAGCATATTCATTACATGGTTTGATAATAACGTTCTAACCGGTTTTCATTTCGTTCTAACCGGTTCAGGAACGTTATGTTTGGAGGAGGAACGAAAAACGAAACTTCAATAATACTGTTTCGGATCGGAACGAACCGTTGGAGAAATTATTTCGTTTTCAAGCCCTGCTTTTAGGTTACCTGTCCTACGTAATATTACTACCATTGCGCTGCATCAAAACACAGGGGACTAGAGAGTCTCATCATAATAAGCTACTGTTGAGACAGCTGCGCTACAAACCATGTTGAAAGTTTCATGGTGGATTCATCATGCATTGAGTGACCTATATAATTATCACTAGCCGCAAAGCCGCCCTCCGGGCGGACTTTTTGGCTAGCTCCTGCGGTGGGCCTTCTTCGGCCACCACCTGTGTTTGGTGGGCCGAAGGCCCACCAAACACAGACTCTCCAGATAGCCCCTTCTAGCTTTCCTGAAATCATGGATGTAGAAATGTATGTATTAAACGCCAACCTATTCACAGCACCCCCAACCCATTCACTCACCCATTACCCATCACCCCCCACCCATTCACTCACCCACTACCCCCCCCCCACCCATTCACTCACCCATATCCATCACCACACACCCATTCACTCACCCATTACCATCACCCCCATCTATTCCCTCACCCATCACCCATCATCCCCACCCATTCACTCACCCATCACCCCACACCCATTACCCATCACCCCACCCATTCACTCACCATTACCCATCACCCTACATCAAGGTTTCCTCAATTTTCGCAACCCACATTTTTTTCTCACAATTTTCGCTAATAGGCTGCTAAAAAAAAAAAAAAAAAAAATATCGATCATCTCATAAATGGGCTTAAAAACCTTCCCCTGCTCGAGCCGGTTCCAAAACTGTGCCATATGAAGGGATTCCGCACACAGGGGGCGGCACCTGGAGCGGACACACACCACACCACACACACACACACACACACACACACACACACACACACACACACACACACACACACACACACTTTCGCTTATATTATTATAGATATTGAACTGACAAGCCATTCATGAATTACGGGAAAAAAGATGGCTAACAAAACAGATTGCTGTACAGTTCTACGATAGGTTATGTAACGGACGTAAGTAAAATATTTTGCTTCCTGTGTTCAAGCTGGACGCTGCTGGAGTTTGAAAGTCGGGAAATAGCCAATCAGCAGCCTAGATTTCCTAGAACATCGCCCTCCCTCTGTTACCATGTCTGCGTGAGCACAGGAGAAAACAAAATATTTTACTCACGGTCCGTGACATAAGAACATAAGAACATAAGACAATAAGGAAGCTACAAGAGGCCGTGAGACCTACACGAGGTAGTTCCTTTTACTTAACTCTACCTATATCCACCTCCCTTCCCATCCATGAATTTATCCAGACTCCTTTTTAAGACCCCAATAGACTCCGCATTGACCACCTGACGACTTAGTCCATTCCAATCATTCACCACCCTATTTGTGAACCAGTTTATCCCAATGTCCTTTTTAAATCTACGCTTTTCCAGCTTGAATCCGTTACTTCTTGTTCTACCCTGCTTACTAGCCGTAAGCACTTTTTCCTACATCGCCTATATTGTATCCAATTAAAAACTTCTATCAGATCGCAGCTTACTCTACGCCTGTCGAGTCAGTGTAAATTTAATAGTTTCACTATCTTCTCATAACTAAAGTTTCGCATCCCATGAATAATTTTGGTCATCTTCTCAGCACTGATTCTAACAAGGCAATATCCATCCTGTAATACGGAGACCAAACTGAACCGCATAGGTGGTCTGACCAGGTTGAGGTCTGACTAGAGTCAAATAAAGCTTTAGAATAACCTCAGCACTTCTACTTTTAACACTCCTGGTAATAAATCCTAACACCTGTTGGCTCGATTTCTAGCCTCAATACATTGATTCCTAGGACGGAGGTCTGAACTTAACAGCACTCCAGATCTTTTTCACCCCCTGATCTTTTCAGCGATACATTGCGTTATGGTGTGTGCCTATTACCAGGATTTTTTCCTACCAACATTCATTTACGTTACACTTATCAATTTAAATTCCATCTGCCATCTATCTGCCCACTCATTTGATTTATCTAAGTCTCCTTGCAAAATATTTACATCAGACTGTGATCTAATAATCCTACCTACGTTAGTATCATCCGCAAACTTGCTGATATCACTACTAATCCCACTATCCAAGTCGTTGATATAAATCAAAAAATAATGGACCCAAAACAGACCCTTTGGAACCCAACCGTTACCTGCCCCCATCATATTTAGAACCATTTAATTGAACCCTTTGTTGCATATACTTAGCCAAGTGACGGAGTTATAGTGATAGATGCAGGAGCTGTAACTATCGGGACAAAAACAATAGAACGTCCCCCCCCCCCCCAAGAAAATTTACGATAATGCTGCATATCTGGAGTGTGCGATCTCTACTTTGTTAATTATCACGGCGTGAAAATCATATGATTTATAAAAGCTACAGGATGTGTATCACACTTCAATTGGAGATACTACACTAGGTCGTTACATTGATCATGCTGTTGTTTACACATTCCTGGAACGTTAAGATTGCAGTCAGCATTGCATTATTACGGCGTCCACTAGTCGGCGCTCAAACTTTGTGTGAGGCAGGGAGCGGGATCACTGACACAGAGCGGGACCCGGAATGTTTGCCTAAGGACAATTTTGCACGGACAATTTGCCTCCACATACGGACAATTGCCTACCAGGACAGTTGCCTACGTACAGTTTACCTACCAGGACATTTGGCCGACCGGACAATTTGCCTACGGACACTTTGCCTACGCGACACTTTGCCTACGGACACTTTTGCCTCAGTGTATCCACAGGAATAATTTTCTTTACCTTGGACAGTTATAGTGATAACCCTACAGTAGATAACAGTATAGTCGCAGCTGCAATAATGTAGCCAGGCGCCAAATATTACGACTTATAGCATATACTGATGGGTATGTGCCACTGAAGATGATACAAATAGTTCATATTGGTGGACAGGACAACTCATACCGCGGACAACTCCATACCGGACAATTCATACCATGCTAATTCATACCCGGACAATTCATTACCCCGGAACAATCATACCCCGGGGGACAATTCATACACCATGCTAATTCATACCCCGTCACCGAATAGTTTACTTATTGGAAATAATGAATAGATTTTTTTAATTTGATAAATAAGAATATTGGCCTATAACGTCTAATATATACTTTTTTGGTGTAACCCACTTTTTTTTTTTTTTTTTTTTTTTTCCCTTAAATTTTTTCAAAACTTTATATGATGCAATAAGCTTGTCCATGTGTTAATTGGGGGTTTCAGGTCAGACTGCTGAAAATTGAAAACAATCGGTTTAATAAAAATTTTTGAATTACTATATTAAAAAACTAAGCTCATTGGGGATTGCAAATGGTGCATTTCAGACGGGCAATATGTGTGGACTTTATTCAATTATTGCCCGTTATGTATGTCAAAAAGTATGAGAGCGGTAAACTCTTACAATTTGTATCTATTTTACACTTTGTTACCTCTTCCAGTTAATATTGACGAGAGTGTTCATTTTTACTGGACATATCATTGGATCATTAGTCCATAAGATATGTGCAAAGAATGAGCTCGGAGTGGGGTCCTTAGTTTGAAAAAATGAAGATATTTTATTATTTTTTTTTTTTTTTTTGTATGCTCGTCCCATTTCACGCACCAAGAATGATAGAGACTTGAGTTACGCCGATTACTTTTACAACAAGTAATAGTATCTACCTCCAAATAAAAACGTTTGAGGAATCAATGAAAAAATATGCTCTCTTAATTGTAAAAAAATGAGCTTAAAAATCACTTTTTTGAAGATTTTTCAAAGTCTTCCCGTTTCAAAAGGGAGGTTCATTCAGGCATGCAAGTCACTCTTATTGTGTAGAATACAATGCTGCTTGTGCATTGGAGAATAGATATATCTACTCATATATAATATATATATATATATATATATATATATATATATCATATATATATATATATATATGTCATATATATATATATATATTAGATATATACATATATCTATATATTTATCTATAGATATAGTATATATATTATATATATATATATATATATATATATATATATACTATGCATGCAAACTTTGAGAAAAAAATCCGTCTATATGCCCATATTGTTGGAGGATTGTACTCTAAAGTCATGTATTATAAACCCTGAGACTCTAACAGCAGCTAAATAGAGTATATTGTGCAATGAGAAGCCTCAAAATGTTAAGCTGATCTTAATGATCTACGAGTGTTAGTGACGTTAAATATCGGTTCATAGGATTGCTATATTCAAATAGGTCCCAGCGGTCAAATATAGGGCTTAATTTTATCCAATTTTTTCCTGCATATGAAATGAATGCTGCTTCTATAGAATGCATATAGTTTTACGTATTAGAGAGGTAGATTAACGGTGAATATTTTTAGTGTTCTGTTAGAATAGCTAAAATGGCCATTCAGATTTTGGTTACATATTTTTCAAATTAGTTCGATTTAAATTTCGGGCTTATTAAGGTAATCAAATGGACTATAGAAAAAAGAAAAAGAGGAGAGAAATATGAGAGGGAGGGGAAATGCCACTCTTGTTTGTTCTATATAAATATAAGCGAAAGTGTGTGTCCTGTGGTGTGTGTGTGTGGGTGTGTGTGTGTGTTGTGTGTGTGTGTGTGGGTGTCCACTCCAGGACGCCCCTGTGCGGAATCCCCTCATATGGAACACAGTTTGGAACCGGCTCCAGCAGGGGAAGGTGTTAAGCCCATTTATGAGATGATACGATCACTTTTTTTTTTTTCTTTTTTTAGCCAGGCCTATTAGCGAGAATTGTACCAAATGAAATGTGGGTTTGCGAGAATGAGAGGAAAAACCTGATGTAGGGTGATGGGTAATGGGGAGTGAATGGGTGGTTCGGGGTGTATGGGTAAGGGTGTGGGGTGAGGTGAAGTGAATGGTTGGGGGGTGATGGGTGATGGGTGAGGGAATTAGATGAGGGGTGATGGGTAATGGGTGAGTGAATGGGTGTGGGTGTGGGGGGGGAGGGATTAAGGGTGAGGATGGGTGGGGGGGGTGGGTAATGGGTGAGTGAATGGGTGGGGGGTTTGATGGTAATGGGTGAGGAATGGGTTGGGGGTGATGTGAATAGGTTGGCGTTATTAATACATTACAGTTCTACATCCATGATTCAGGGAAAGCTAGAAGGGGCTATCTGGAGGAGTTCTGTATTGGTGGGCCGAAGGCCCACCAAACACAGTGGTGGGCCAAAGGCACCAATAAGCCCTCCGCAGGAGCTGGCCAAAAAGTCCGCCGGAGGGCGGCTTGCGGCTAGGAATGAAATATTTCGCTGTATGATATTCGTTTTTTGGGTTGTATATGTTAAACATGTTTGTCGATTGTACAAACGTATTCAAAACTATTTATATTTTTTTTATGATCTACACTTTTAATTCAATGCTTTTTTGTATCTATAAGAAACTGCCACTTTTGGGGCATAATGTTGCAAAACGTTACGCTTTAGGAATAAATGGTTTGAGTTTATCTTTTGTAACTGTTTGCCTTAATATAAAACTTATAGAAAACATTTATCGAATTTTATGATCTATAATTTTAATATCGTGTCTTTGTTTTTGTATTCTAAGGAAAGGCACTTTTTTGGGTATAATGTAAAATCTTAGCCATTATGATAAACTTGTTGGGTTGTGTCTGCTAACTGTTTGTTCAGATTTGTAAAACTAATAGAATAGAATAGTATTTATAGATTTGTTATGAATTTAAACTGTAATTGGATACATATATCTTTTTTTTTATCTATAAGGGAAATGCCCCTTTTGGGGCATAAATGGAAAATAGAACCATTTAGTATCACAATTTTAGGGTTGTATCTGTTAAACCGTTCTCCTCTCAATAAAACTTATAGGTGACGATTTATAGATTTTTTATCTATATAATAAAAGCCAAAGTGTGTCTGTCTGTTTGTGTGTGTGTGTCGTGTGGTATTAAGGTCCCGCCTCCCTGCGCAAAACACCTCATATGGACCATTTTTGAAGCGGGTGACCAGGGGGAGGTCATAAGCCACTTATGAGATGATCGATCATTTTTTTTTTTTTTTTAGCAAGCCTATTAGCGAGAATTGTGAAAACAAAAGTAGTGCGAGAATTGAGGAAGCATTGAGGTAGGGGTGAATGGGTAATGGGTGGTGAATGGGTGGGGTGGTGATGGGTAATGGGTGTGGGCGTGATGGTGGGAAGGAATGGGTGTGGGGGGGGATGGGCTGGGGGGCAACTGATCTATATAACATGGATCGCGGATCTGGCTAGCTTGTGCGAGATTACTGAAGTCACCAGCGCCATCTTGTCACATCAAACCAAAACAAATACATGGGTCGGCCCAGGGCAGTGGCGGGGTGTTGGCCTGCTGCATGTGATAGCCTATATTACAACCTACATACTTACTATTAACACATACTACTACTTACTACTATTACCACCTACTACTGCTATTACCACCTACAACTACTTATAACACCTACTACTACTACACTAAACTTCCAACCAGGCATCGTCGAACCTTCCAAGTCATTTATTTAACGTGGGATACACAGACAACAGGTGTGTGCGAGCCCGTACAGGTGTGTAGTGACAGGTGTCTTTGCGAGGCCGCCATACAGGTGTGTATGACAGGTGTGTTGCGAGCCCGTACAGGTGTTGTAGGACATGTGTCTTGCGGGCCGTACAGGTGTTTGTATGACAGGTGTGTTGCGAGGCCGTACAGGTGTGTAGGACAGTGTCTTGCGAGGCCGTACGGGTGTGTAGTGACAGATGGGTTGCGAGGCCGTACAGGTGTGTAGTGACAGGTGTGTTGCGAGACGCTACAGGGGTTTAGTGACAGGGTGTGTATGTGGTAAGGCGAGAGAGGCTAAGAGTGCAGTGTTAGCCGGCCGATTGTGTGTGTGTTCCTGACCTAATGAGCGAACGCGCCGTTCTTCGATCCCACTATAACGGGCGCCAGCCCCGTACCGCCGCGGCCAGGGTACGGCGCGATAGCCACAGTGGTCCATAGAAGCTATCTCGTCTCGGGATTACAGGAAGTTTAAATTAATCAAAAAACCTTGGCCTAATCAAAAAAAACCTCTTATATTAGGTATATTGAATGAAAGTAGTTAGTTTCGTACACGATTTTGAGTATTTCGTACATACCTGCTGTCTTTCGTAACTAGTAGTAGTCAAGTTCAAACTCTGCGCTGAGTGTACGAAACGACTATGTTTATATAGACTACGAAACAACTTTTCGGTAATAATGGCCGCGAGTTTCGCGGTCGTTTTAGAGACATCAACTATTTTTTATGGCCTTACAATAGGCTTGTTGCAATGGAAGATAAGTTTTATTTTGCGCAACCCCCCCCCCAAAAAAAAATAATAATATTAATGAAACCTAACCTAACCTTATAGAGATTTAAATAAAACCGAACCTAACTTAAAAGGTTTTAATGAAACCTAACCTAACCACTTATAGGTTTTTATGAAACCGAACCTAACCTTAAAGGTTTAATGAAACCTAACCAACCTTATAGGTGTAATGAAACCTAACCTACTTTAACCCACAAGGTATAATTTTTTTTTTTTTTTTTCTTCGCAAAAATAAACAGCTATCTCCATTAGAACAAGCACGCTTATAGGAAGCGATATGATAATTTGTTATATCATAACCGCCACTCAGGTCTGCTTCCGTTCCCCATAATTGTTAACAAGTATAAAAAAATATACTTATATCTATATCTACTTATATAAAAAAAAAGTATACCATATCAACCTATATTTTTTTTAACTAGTTAGGTGATGACTGAAGTGGGTAGATGGATAGAGTGGATGGGCTGGGTGGGGAGTGGAGTGGGGTGTGGGTGTGGGTGTCTGGGTGTGTGTGGGTGGGTCCTGGTGGGTGGGGTGTGTCGTGGTGGGTGGGTGTGGGGTGTGGTGGGTGGGGGTGTTTTGGGGGTTTGGTGTGCGTGTGTGTGGTGTGTGTGTGGTGGGTGCGTGATGTGTGGTGGTGGGTGCGTGTGTGTGTGTGTGGTGTTAATCAAGGTGGAAAGATTTGCCACTTCCAGGTCCTGATCTGTTTGTACAGACATAGCAGCACAGCTTGGCATGACGAGGCGATAACACAGCCAGACAGCAACGCGAGCCGCAGAAACAAAGCTGTGTTTTGGCACGGCAAGATGGCGGACAGTGGAACCAGTGCTGAGCCAGGCCTTCCGCGACCCATGTTATATAATCAGTGGTGGGGTGAGGGGTTGATGCGTGAGGGAATAGTGGGGGGTGATGGGTAATCTATAATAATATAAGCAAAAGTGGGTCTCTCTGTCTGTCTGTCTGTCTGTGTGTGTGTGTGTGTGTGTGTGTGTGTGGTGTGTGTGTGTGGTGTTGTGTGTCTGGTATAGGTTCCGACCCCCCGTGGCGCAATCAATCATATGGCACATTTTTGGAACCGGGTGACCAGGGGAAGGTCTTAAGCCCAATTATGAAGATGATCGATCATTTTTTTTTTTTTTTTTTTTATGCAGCCTATTAGCGATAATTGGATGGGGAAAAAAAAAAAAGTGGGTGCGAGAATTGAGGAAACCTGATGTAGGGTGATGGGTAATGGGTGATGGTGATATGGGT
Organism: Chionoecetes opilio; assembly: GCA_016584305.1. Classification (NCBI taxonomy): domain Eukaryota; kingdom Metazoa; phylum Arthropoda; class Malacostraca; order Decapoda; family Majidae; genus Chionoecetes; species Chionoecetes opilio. The sequence continues at coordinate 39,754 of JACEEZ010019223.1, forward strand.
GGGGTGATGGTAATGGGTGTGGGGTGATGGGTGAGTGAATGCGGTGGGGGGTGATGGGTTGGGGGTGAGGGTGATGGGGAGGGAATAGGTGGGGGGTGATGGGTAATCTATAATAAGATAAGCGAAAGTGTGTCTGTCTGTGTGTGTGTGTTGTTGTGTGTGTGGTATAGGTTCCGCCCCCGTTTGTGCGCCAAAACACCTCATATGGAACATTCTTGGAATCAGGTTGCCAGGGGAAGGTTCATAAGCCCACTTATGAGATGATCGATCACTTTTTTTTTTCTTTTTTTTTTTTTAGCAGCCTAGTAGCGAGGAATTGTGAAACAAAAGTGGGTTGCGAGAATTGAGGAAGCCTTGATGTAGGGTGATGGATTAATGGGTCGAGTGAATGGGTGGGGTGATGGGTCATGGTGTGGGGTGATGGGTGAGTGAATGGTGGGGGGTGAGGGGTGATGGGGTGAGGGAATAGGTGGGGGTGATGGGTAAATGGGTGAGTGAAGGGGTGTGTGGTGATGGGAATCATGGTACGTGAAGTGAAGGGGTGGGAGGTGATGGGTTACTGGGTGAGTGAATGGGCAGTGGGGGGTGATGGGTAATGGGTGAATGTGAATGGGTGGGGGGTGATGGGTAATGGGTGAGTGAATGGTGTGGGTGGGGGGTGATGGGTAATAATGGTTAGTGAGTGAATGGGTGGGGGGTGATGGGTAAGGGTTGGTGAGGGAATGGGGGGAGGGAATACATACATTCTACATCCATGATTCAGGAAAGTTAGAGGGGCTATCTGGAGAGTCCATGTTGGTGGGCGAAGTCCCACCAAACACAGGTGGGGGCCGAAGGCCACAATAGCCCTCCGCAGAGCTACAAAAAGTCGCCCGGAGGGCGCTTTGCGGCTAGATCTATAATTTTGATATCAGAATTTTTTGTATCTCTAAGGAAAATGCCACTTTTGGGGAATATGTAAAAATATAATGCAAGATTTATAATACTTTTGGCCTGTATCTGGTAAACTGTTTGTCTTGATTTTAAACTAAAGGCACAATTTTATTTATTTTATAGGGTCTATAATTTTGATTTGAATGATTTTTTTTGGATCTATAGTTTAAAAAAAAGACTTGATCTAGCCACCCTTCATATTGTGGATCTGTTGATGTGTGTAAATATATGATGGGTACTGTACTAATACACCATCGTAAAAAAAAAAAAAATGTTGGATAAAAATTGTAAAAGTCGCTAATATTTTCTACAGTTTTTAATTATTTTTCATTGTCACCACGCGTAAAGTCTCGTAGTTCTTTTCGACTAGATGTAGAATATTTTTTATAGATTTTTTGGAGTAACTTTTTTTATATAATTTTTTTTTTTTTTTATATAGAAAAAAATTATAAAAAAACCTAACGCAAATTAACTATAGAATTATATATATTGTCGAAACGAGTAACGAACTTTTGGTGGCGTGATGATTGAAAGAAAAATGAAAATTAGAAAAAATTAGGATTTTTAAGTTTTTTATCCATATAAATGTAATAAAATTCACCAGATGGTGTATGAGTAAAAATATCTATTACTATTTTGCAAAATCAAATTGATCCAACAAATATTAGGATGCCTAGATGTCAAAAATATTAGATTTTTTAATGGCTCATGCATCCCGCTATTAGGTCAGGTTGAGTTGATATTTTCATATGTTAGAGAATTATACTATATACTCATATAAATAAATATTATTAAAATCAGTTGAAAAATGTTTAGGGTGGGGGGGGTGTGTTATAAAAAGTCCAAAAAATTTAACAGTACGGGTCCGAGCGATAGTTTAAAGGTCTAAGAATCACTAATGGGGTCGCTCAACAACGATGGGTTACCGAGATAGAGAAATATCAAAATAAGGGTACTCTGACCTATGAAGATCTCCCCCCCCCCCCCCCCCCCCCCTAAAATAAAATATGTGTTCCCACTAGGAGCTGAATTGGGGCATTAAATAAATATTTTAGTTTTTTCTAAGTGTGGAAATGCCATAAAATTATTTGTCATTGAGTCAGCGACATCCTGTCGGAAAAAAAAATCTGTCGAGACATGTATAGTTATACCTTCTTATGACTTCGAATATTGACATATAATCCCCAAAATTTCACAAGGTTTATTTGAGTGACTTATAGTTTTGGATTAGGCAGAGAGAGTTTGGCTATGCTTGGGGAAAGTATTAAGCGTCGTTGAGATGAATATGATAAAATCGGTCAATAAGTTGTGGAATACATCCTAAAAATGTGCAAAATCAAGCAAATTGCTCTATTTCCACCCATAAAACCGAATGTTAATGACAAAATATAAATAGCTCTAATGATAACAAGAATGACCTATTCCGGCTTAAATAACACCTGTGACTCTTTCTACTATTTTTCGTTTTTGGAGATAGCGTCTTTCAAAACACAAAAAGAGTATTATTTTTTGTCTTCAAATTTAGGCCAGCTGCAATAACTAAAGCTGATATCCCATTCACGTTTTCCTGAATACAAAATTGAATGTGGATCCTGTAGAATGCAATCGTTTCACGTTTTATGGAAGTAGTTAAATTATGTTAAATGTATTTTATGGTTATGTTACAAAAGCTTAAACATGACTTTTGATTTATTTTTCAAATAATTTTCAAAATCAAACATCATTCGATGCCACTATTTCAGCCAAGATAGTTTATCTATGATCTATAACAAATAATACGTTTCTCAAAGGAAGCTTAGAATAGGAAAATAGTGCCGTAAAAGGTACCTTCGGATGAGTTCTCCGGTAAAAGTACATACTTTATAGCATTCTAATTTTAACAGTTTAACTCTATTATAATGAAACCTTAACAGCTTCTAGGAAGCTAGACAGTAGTCTAGTGCGATAGAGACGGAATTCATGCCGTATCTTAATTAGTCTTGAGTGTTATGACTTAATTGGGTAATATTTGGCAGTGAGTTTATTCACCCCAAACATTGTTTAGTATTGAAAGAGAACATAATTTTTTTTGGCACTCAAAGCCAAGCAGCAGGATCTACACAAAATAGAGTGAATTGCCATGCCTGAATGAAACCTACATTTGCAACGGAAGACTTTGAAAAATTCAAAAACAGTGATTAGCTCATTTTTGAACAAAATTATAGAGAACATTTTTTTCATTAAATTCCTCAAACGTCTACTTCTTTTAATTGGCGTATCTATCATTTACTTTCTAAAATTATACGTACTCAAGTCTTATCATTCTTGGTGCGTGAATGGGGACGAGCATAAAAATGCAAAAAAAAGAAATGTTTTTTTTTCATTTTCAAACTAAGGCCCACTCAGAGCGCATTCTTTGCACATATATAGTGGATACTGTCAATGATCTGCAGTAAAAATGAAACACTCTCGTCAATATTAACTGAGATAGAGGGTAGAAAATTGTAAAATAGATACAAATTGTAAGAGTTACCGCTTCATCACTCTTTGAATACCCATACCGGGCAATAATTGAATAAAGTCCACACTAATGCGTCTAAATGCAACCATTTGTAATCCCCAATGAAGATTAGTTTTTTAATAATAGTAAGTCAAAATTTTATTAAACCGATTGTTTCTCAATTTTCAAGCAGTCGACCTGAAATTCCCCAATTAACATAATTATGGACAAGCTTATTCTATCATATACAAGTTTGAGAAAAAAATAATATAGGGAAAAAAAAAATCATTGCACAAAAAAAGGTATATACGAGACGTTAAGGCCTGTATTAAATATTTATAAGCATAAAAAAATATTTCAATATTTCAAATCAAGTAAACGATCGGTGACCGGGGTATGAATTAGCATTAGTGTGGTGCTTAGATGCAATGATCGTACCTGCTGACCCAAAAGCACCAAATTGGCACACATATACTTTGGGCAAAGCAGAACTTTGGATGGGAGTACCCAATTGTAAAGGTGCAATGTCACGTCAGGTCAAGGTTAAAAAGATCAAAACTCGCTAATTGCCGTCTTAGCCATTTCAAAATATTTTCAACATAAAAACGTGCTGTCATTGGCTAAATTACCGTTAATGAACTTGAGGGAGTAATTCAAAGGTCAAGGTCAAGGTCAGGTCAAGGTTAAAGGTCAAACTTTGCTAATTGCCGTCTTTAGCCATTCCAAACTAATTTTAAACATAAAAACGTGCTGTCATTCGCCTCAAATACGTTAATGAACTTGAGGGAGTCATATCTAGATAAAAGCGTTGTCTACATGGACTACCTTAGAAAGCATTACATGCATAACTGTTTCTCTGCTACTATGGGCTTTTCCTTTGAATGGAAGCTAATCAGCAGGCATATTGTCAGACATGCGTGAAATTTCCTTGCTGTATGCCCTGATGTTTTGATCCATATAACAACATGGAGATCAAGACCTTGAGAATATTTGGCACTGACGCATCTTGGCCAATCTGGGGTGACACTTCCATCAAATCGGACGAATTTTGTCTTGGAGATTTCTTGTCGTATAATTTGCCACCGTGTTACTCATTGAGGAGAGCGTCTTTTCAAAATCACGAGAGGTTCAACTCCTCTTGTGCAAGAGCTTTTGAAGGCCTTCATAAAAACAAGGGGACTGTTTGCTTTGCCCAATGATTGTTCTGACACTGATCCGAATGACCAGAAGTTTTTTTTCAGTCGTTATTATTCACTGTTTCTATACCCAAGGCTGCCAAGGAGTTACACACATTTTGAGCAGATCTGCTAATGGAAAATATGTATTCCGCCTCCTCCGACATTCGTTGCCATGAAAGGTATTATTCTGCGAATACACTCGAGTCTGTCATTGATTGATCAGGTGAATCCGATAATGGTAGCCTGAGATCGTTTGAATTCTGTACGAACGCGGAATGCATCCATGCATTGTTTGTGATGACTTTGCTTCAATAGCAACAAGATCCCCATCCGCAAAAAAAAATTGGTAGCTAACAAATCCAGTATCCTGTAGTGCTCTGCTGTTCTGGCAGTGTTTTGTATAGTCCTAAAGGTGCACAACTGTGAAGCACACAAATCGACTTCTTGCAAAATATACCATGTTGGCAACACTTGAGTTCATCAGGTAGAGATACCCGTTGGGACTTCTTTGTCCATTACTAGCACATCGCCAGAGTGGTCAACATTCCTCTTTCTAGCATTTTTTCTCCTGTCCTTTAGCAGTTTTGATTGGCAAATAACAAATGACAGTTTATGCCACTTGGCAAATTTACATTGAGAAGTTTGCAGTCACATCATCATCGAAACAAATACAGACAGGCAATGATTTCAGTTCTTGAAACCCCTGTACATTTTTCATGAAGTCCTGTATGCTGTGAACCTTTTGCTATCCCTGTTGGTTGCAGGACCACTTTAAGCCACCGTCGCTGTACGCAGATAATGAACTCTGGACCATCCATGTTGTGTCGAAGATTGAATGCAAACTCCTCTACTTAGCCTGGGCTGATTTCACAGTCCTCAACCAGGAAGACCACCCGAAACAGAAAAACGCACACCATCAGCAATGCTGTTAGTAACTTACACTACATTAAAGCATGGTAAATAAACTACCACCTGAAATGACAGTACTATCCCCATTGACCTTGACTTGACCTGACCATGGACCTTGACCTTTAAAATGCGGGTACTACCGCACAAATGTTTGTATTGACCTAAACTAGCAATGTACACAAATTTGGTGATTTGGGCAGCGTTGTAACGATTTGGTTATTTTTGGCTATATAGCCAAACCACTACATGGATACAATGCATACCATACATGGTATGCATTGTTCCAGGGTAGAATTGTCCGAGGTATGAATTAGCATGGTAGAATGTCCGGTATGCGTTGTCCGGGGTATGAATTGGCTGGTATGAATTGTCCGGGGGTATGAATTGTCCGGGGATGAATGTCCGGGTATGAATTGACCATGTATGAATTGCCGGGGTATGAATTGTACGGGGTATGAATTGTCCGGGATATGAATTAGCATGGCATGAATTGTCCGGTTGAGTTGTCCGCGGTATGAGGTTGTCCTGTCACCGAATGAACTACTGTGTATCATTCTTCAGTGGCACAACACAGCAGTAGTGATGCTATATTCGTACTATTTGGCGCCTGGCCGACATTATTGAGCTGGCACTGATACTGTTATACGGTAGGGTATCACTTATAATGTCAAGGTAAGAAAAATTTAACGGTGGAAACACTGAGGCAAAGTTGTCCGTAGGCAATTATCCGTAGGCATTGTACGGTCAGTGAGGCAAAAGTCCGGTAGCAACTGTCCGTAGACAAACTGTCCGGTAGGCAAATGTACGTAGGCAAATTGTCCGTAGGCAAACTGTCCGTAGGCAAACTGTCCGGCCACGCCACAGAGCGACAACGCTAAACGACCAGGAACACACAGCAAGGCATATAAGCTACTGATAGGGATGCTGTGTGAAGATGAGTTCAGGTGCTCAATGCCATAAAACATTACCCTCAAACGCCATTATAAATACAAAAATAGATATATGCCAGACACTAAGTTGTTTCTCTCGTTTTGTCCGTCATAATAATAGTTCATCTTTTAGTTATGCTAGATGAAATCTAAGAGCCATTGCTCCTTCAAACGTACGTAAAACTACGTCGCTATGTCCTTTGTAAAACCTAAAGAGACCTGACAGTCAGGTCGATTACTCACATGCGCGGCCACCCGTGGGCTAGGTCAGGTAGCGTAACACACTAAAGGCCTCTTCCATTTGCGACAATTCAGGAACTGATCACGGGTCCCAGGAACACTGAGCGTGGCATTGCGCACAGTAACCGGGTCCCAGGGACCGGAGTACCAAAGCGATTCATAGTGAAGAACGTAAACAAAATGATAGCTTTTGATAATATAATATTATATAATATATATATATATAATATATATAGATATATATAGATATATATATATATATATATATATAGATATATATATATATATATATAATATATATATATCTAGGGTGTCCAATTTTCAGTTCTTAACAAATTTGTCAGCACCCACCCCTGATATGTTCCACCTGAAACATGCCAGCAAGGTAAATTCATTCGTGTTCTTCAATTTTAAGGGGTCCACTCAAACCATGTGTTATCTTACTGAATGGCTAATCTCTACCTTATACTACTTGTATCTTTTTCTTTTGAGTTATGGATACAAGACACCAGAAGACTGTGTGTTGGCTGGGAGTGGTTGCGAAATGGACCCTGGAGGAAAGCTTGTCCAACTCCGACAGTGGGAGAAGGTCTTAGATATAATCGTGGTATTCAATAGTGTCAAATAAAACAAGTTAGATGAGGGACCTTTCCCCTCCTAATAAGTCAATGAGATTTGGCCAATTTCTCTTCTTCATGTGTAAATAAATAAAGGGGTTTGCGATTTGATTCTTGCGAAAAAAAAAGTCAAATGTGAGGCTGCGGACACCCTAGTTACTAGGTGTCCCAGCCTCACATTTGAAATTTTTTTATCCTAGGGCCTAGGATGATATATATATAATAAATAATTATATATATATATATATAGATTTATATATCTATATATAAAATATCTAATATAATATATAGTTAAAAATTTGTTTTTATATTTTTTTTAAAATATATAAGTTTAACTATTTTTAGCCTGATGATCCAGGTACTTTGGCGCAACGTTGATATACATATATATATAATATATAGATATAGTATATATATAATATATATATATAATATATATATAGTATTTATATATATATATATATTATATATATATATTATATATCTATGTAACGCGAAAAGAAATAAATTAATAGGGGAAGAGAGAAAACACAAGTATCAATAAGCTAACGAGGAATTTTCCTTCCACGCCTCATTCCTGAAATCACTGTTAGCTTTTTTTAAGCACAGTGGTAGTTGACCACGTATTCCGAAACGAAGTGAGAAGGGGAGCTGAACGTCGGGTTAGATTTAGTAGCAGACGGACTCCCGGTGGTAAGCCCACTGGGAGGTGACCTTATCCTCCCTTGTAAAGGTATGTTTAAAATATATAGTTAGCTAGAGATGTAGGTGGATTTAATGGACTATATTTTTGTTGACAGGACTCAATTACATGTATTAATTAGGGCCCAAGGTAGGATGCTGTGGGCGGGACCAGGGTGCCAAAGCGCTCACAAATTAGCAGAGGGGCAACCACCAACATGTCACAGTCAGCCGTTTGAGGACAAGGAGGAAAAGAAGGAAAATAGAAAAAAATAAGTGAGAGGGAAAACAGTTGGAAGTGGGCTAGACTAAGTAGACATTATATAGGATAACGACTTGAGCATACATGTCGTATCGTTAAGGGAGTAACAGTGCGACTGAAGTACCAAAGATAGTAAACTATCTAGTATAACGACTGAGCCATTTCGCGTGCGTATCGCTAGGAGGAAGGAAAGACTTAAAATTAAGATAACTTGGAATGTATAATAAACACCAGGAGAAGTAAAGAGTTAAAATTTAAATAGAAATTATATTAACGCGTGATCATTCTGTTTCAACCAGTCCTTACATATTTCTTAAATCTTTTTATTTGGTTCAATCATATATTTTTTCCCACTTAATGTGGGTGTGGCAGCGGAGTAACCATGACTGTAGAGTACACTCCCAAGGTGGCACTACATAATGGTAACAAAGTGTAGATGGTCAAAAGACCATTACATATATATATATATCTATATATATATATATATATATAATATATATATATATATATATATATATATATATAATATATATATATATAAAATATATATATATATATATTTTATATATATAAAATATATATATATATATATATATATATAGCCTGGTCCAAAAAATACATGCTAATATCAAAAGTTTCAAGGAAGTGCACTCCACAAAGATATTGTTATTCCACTATATGTGCCTGTATTGTGTACCAAAATTTGAACTATTTCATGCAGATTTAAAGGCCGCGCAACATTTCACCTTTGGTTTTTCTCATTCGCAGATGGCGTCCTCAGCACCGAGTACACGAAGTGCACCGGAATGGTGGTTATTAGACAGTCCCCTCGATTCTTTCTCAACTGCCCGGCTTCCGACGCGAGGTGACGTACTTCGCATGTCACAATTATTTCACCTGAAGCAGAACCTGTCTTTCCCGGAAAGCTTCAAGAAGACGTGCGAAGCCTGCTGCGCCATCTGGACGAGGGCAAGGATCCCTACCCAGCGGTTGGATTCCTGCTTGCGGAAGTTGGAGAAGTTGATGCGGGAATACCAGAACCTCAAGAAGAGCCGAAAGCGAGGTGACACGCAGGCGAGGATTTTCCAGGACTCCCTCGGCGACCCCGAGCCAGTGACGCCCTGGCGCAGATGACCTTCGAAGAGGATCGCGTGTTTTACCAAATGCAACGCGAGGACGTCACCTCCTGCAGCATGTCTGGCCCTGATCTCGTAACAGCGGGGAGGGAGAGTTGGAAGTGACTTCGGCAAGAACAAAACAAGGCGAGAAGGGTGAAGGCAAAGGCCGAGGCAGCTTCATCCTCGGTGGCAGCGGCTCAGCTGACTTCCACGTCCTCCTCCAACCTCGAGTCCCAGGACGACGAAGACTTCGTTCCTACTCCCGGTTGCTCGACAGCGTCTGCGCCTCATCCCAAGCGACGGAAGAACATCTTCGCCTCCCCTGCTGTCGCGTCAGCCCTCGATCGAGTCAACCTTTCGGACCGTGGAGCCGTGTTCGTGGCAGGAGCCGTGGCAGGGGCCCTTGGCCATGATATCTCGAATATTACCCTCTCCAGAAGCTCAGTCCGGCGATCTAGGCGGCAGGCACGGCTTCAAGCGGACACTCAAGATCGAAAAGACTTCACCCCCAAAGGTCCGCTTCTCCTGCACTGGGACGGCAAGCTTCTCCCAGACTACACTGGGGATGGGTGGACGGTGGACCGTGTGGCCGTGCTCGTTACTGGCCCGAGCGGTTTCGAGAAGTTGTTGGCTGTGCCGAAGACGGAAAGGGGAACGGAGGAGGCACAAGCGGCGGCATGCATGGCGGCTCTTGACGGTTGGTCACTCCGTCCTCATATTCAAGGCCTGGTCTTCGATACGACCGCCTCCAACACGGGTATCCACCGTGGAGCCTGTACGCTGATCGAAGCAGGACTCGGGAGGGAACTCGTGTGGACAGCTTGTCGTCATCATGTCTTGGAGATCGTCCTCTCCAGTGTCTTCAAGGTAGTCTTCGGTCCGACGGGAGGACCTGAAACTGGACTCTTCAAGAAGTTCAAGATGAAGTGGCCCAACGTCAACCAAGAGGTGTACGTTGGTGCCCCCAGCGAGATATTCCGCGACCACAGATTGGAAGAGCAGCGCATCGACATGGTTTCCTACATCCAGCAGGCTATGAAGGAGCAGCAAGTGCGAGCAGACTACGCCGAGTTCCTCAGCCTGAGCCTCCTCTTCTTGGGTGGAGGGGGTGACCAGCGGGCCAAGTTTCGTCCCCCAGGCCCGACGCATCACGCGCGGTGGATGGGTAAGGGATTGTACGTCCTGAAGATCTTCCAGGGATATCTATGTAAATACTGTGTGTGTGTGGGGTTTTTTAAGGGGGGGAGACTGTGGTGATGGTAAAGGTTGGATCAACTAACTGTTAATTATATTCGATGTAAGTATCGTGAAGCCTCGGTGGTTCGGATACGTATCTGTAATCTCTGTTCCATTTCGCTCACGGAGTCAGTTCACTCCAGCTGCCCGCTCTGTACAGACGTTGTGTTTATTGTCAAGTAAAGCCTTAATGAAAGGTTAAGGATTTTATCTTTTTAATACTCACCACAGCGTACGTCATTGATTTATGATATTTAGGAGCTATGATACTTCTCTGCCAAAACTATGATATACGTTTTGGTAATACCGCTCCAGGATCAGAGTGGGATGACTCAGCAGAACCCGTGATCACTTGGGACCCAGCTTGGGAAGTGGATAAAGTTTATGATCACAACAGATAATGGCCGCCACGTTTCGTCTGCCTGGCCCTATTTCATCTTATCGTGAAGAGTTTGCCGCACGCACGAGTCAGAGAGGATGTCAGACAAGCCCACATGGTAAGTATGTGATGTGATTGTGTGAGTAGGAATGTTATGGAAAAACAGATGGAAAGTGCTGAAATACGCGGTGTTATGGACTAAAACAGTGAGCTGACCTGCCATCTGGTGGCCGTCTGGGAACCTCCTGTCAACTCCAGGACGTCGGGTCTAGGGGTGTCAGGCTAGACTTATTTTCCATTATGCCCTACCAAACCAGCTAAAATTAAGTGTTGTCATGGTCAACATAGGTTTATGCAAAATGAAACTATACGAGTTTTACATTATTCATGGCGTTATAATGAGAATTGTTGGCAAAACAGATGCATTCTACCACGTGTGTCCTACAACATTCTACTAAATGCTGTAGAGGAATGCTTCAAGGCGGTTGTATGGTTAAGTATTACCTTCTCCTTGCATGCATGAAGGTAATAATATTTACCCATACACCCGCCTTGAAGCATTCCTCTACAGTATTTAGTAGAATGTTGTAGGACGCACGTGGTAAATGCTTAAATTTTTTGCCAACAATCCTCATTATAACGCTATGAATAATGTAAACTCGTATTTTTTCTTTTTGGCATAACCTATGTTGACCATGACAACACTTAATTGTAGCTGGTTTGGTAGGGAATAATGGAAAATAAGTCTAGCCTGACACCCCTAGCCCCCGACGTCCTGGAGCTGAGGGGAGGTTTCCAGACGGCCACCAATGGCAGGTCGCTCACTGTTTAGCCCCATTGTTGGCCAAACCACAGGCGCAAAGCCGGAAAAACCGTATTTTTGTCAGGCAATATCTGCTAATATCTAGCTTGTTCAAGGCACAAGTGGGTGTACATCATTTACCTCGTAAAAAAACGATGATATGCGGGCGTTTCCACTGCCCAAATTTTTGAAACGTTAATGTTGTGTAACAGTCACTCGTTTTTTTATTTCGCCTTCGTAGCAAATGATCCAAAATGGCGAAGAAAGGCCCTTATTAGTGGGGTATTTCCTCCAGACCTTCACAGATCCCTTCAGATACCTCAAAAACGTAATTTCAAAGTGGGGGAAGAATGCCCCCTTAACCCCTACCCTGGTTATAATGGACGAGAACTGCGCGGGGTCGCTACCACCTTTTACCACTTACGTTTTCTATATTATTTTTGCTCATATACTGTGCAGTATTAATCCACTTCAGCGTAACCTTCAAAACTTTTTTACATATTGTATAAATTATATAGTTGTCCTAATAGCGCTACATACACACCCTCCCCGCCCCAGGGGCCCCCTCACCCCTGAGGAAGTTAGGTTAAGGTTCGGTTAGGTTAATAAATCTCGCCGGGGATCTAGGGGCTAACCCCCCCCCCCCCCCCGTTAAGGATTGGTTTAGGTTGGGTTGGGGTAATAATCCTTCCGACTTTTGCGGGCAGAGTGGAACCTTGGCGGCTGAGGGGCGGGCTGGGGGAATGCGGGGCGGGGCGGGACACACTTGTTTTCGTCAATTGTGTCACTTCCCTGGGGTTTTTGAGACACTTGACTCTTATTTCCTGGCCAATTCTAGTGGTTTTTTTTCTGATGGGATACATTGTTATCAATGGAAACGGCGACCCTAGGATTTGGTGATGAAAATAAAAATAACAAATTCAATGGGTTTTTTCCGGGAAAAAAAAAAATATATCCTTCTGAAAAAAGAAAAACCCAAATTTTAGGCAAAGAAAAACTAGTCTGTGTATCAGAAAAATGACCGCGCAGTCCTCATCCATTTTTAACCCTTCCCCCCCCTCTCTAATGGAGACCTCCCAAAAAATAAACACAAACCTAACTTCTAATAACTAACCTAACTTTGCAAAGTTCTTGGTCGTTTCCCACCCTTAAGTCTCGCAAGGAGGTTATTGGAAAGGTTAGGTTAGTATATGTTTTTTAGGGTCCAGGGGGGCCATTTATAGGGGAAAGACTCCCCCATTTTTTTAATCACGTTTTGAAGTATCTGAGGGATCTGTGAGGGGCTGGAAGAAAAAAACCACTAATAAGGGCGGGAAAAGACTAAAAATTTTACAGAGGTTAGCAATTTACCTTACATAATCTTATGTGAGGTTAAGTCAAACCCACGGGGTAGTCTGGCATTAGGTTAGAAAAACAGAACTGGTGGCGGAGCGAGTCTGCCGGGAGATGAGGTGCGGACTGAGTACATTTTTACTGTGGTTTTAGTGTCCTTGAAAGCATCTTTTCTTTGAAATATAATAACGTGAGTAGGTTTAAAACAGTTGGTTGGAAACAATGGAGGGAGAGTAATGTCGTTGTACACTGTAGGAGGCTGACAAATATCAAGCTGTTTTCTCTTTGTGTTTCTTGTTGTCATTACCTCAGTGCAACCTTATCGCCCATACGTGTCGTTCTCCCTTTTTCTTTTTTTATCTTGTTATTTTAACTTTTGAAGCATAGTGTAGGAAAATTTTGAGATATCGTAAAATTTTTGGTTAAAGTAACAAATCTTGAGGTTATGCATGATAGGAAATCCTGTTCATTCTGGCAAGTTCCTCAACATGATTTTTTTAAAATATGCCCAATAGTGAAATTATATGTGATTTTTAGCACTTTTTTTTCTAAAAACTCGTGGACACATCTGCTAATGCCTTAAAGCTGTGTTACTATAATATAGTGCCCATTACATAACCAGTGCAAATTGTTAGTTCTGTTAAGATTAATATTTTATTTATTTAGGTACTCATGTGGACAGTGTGACCTGGACTTAAGGATATCAATGATGTCATAGTCCACCAATCTTAGCATGGCAGACGCCCAGCTGCTCGAGTGAGGTCACCAAGTTACCTGCCAGAAGACCACTTTTCGTTAGTACTACAAATTATTTTAGAATTCCAATAATATATATAATTGCATTTAATATTGATATTAATGTATGTTATTCCCACAGTCAGTTTTTTTTCTTATTATACACTGTTATTTAGATATTAATTGTTATAAGCAAGTAAATAATACAGTACTGTGCAATGTATTTAGTACTGTATTGTTTTTACTTAGTGCTGTATTTGGTACTGTGGTATATATAGGTTTACTTAGTGCTAAGTGTCCTTTTTTTTCCCTTAACCCATAACTTCGGGTAACGGGAATTCCCGCCCTATGATGTCCTGCCAATATTTATACTTTTGTGGCATAATTATTGTGTCCAGTGGTTGACGGCAGTCCTTACCTTACATTTCATAACTGTCATTCCACCTCCCAGAGCACAGCTGACCAAGGTGATGGAAGGATGTGCTGTGAATGTTATCCCCTTCTTCCGCATGCGTTTCAGGAAGGGCCTGTGGTGGCTGTGGGGCGAGGCGGAGACTTGGGGCCCCGGTCAACTGTAACCCTCACGAACGAACGCCTGGCGGCAAAAATAGCACCCTCTTCCCAACATCATAGCTCCGCCGTGCTGCAGCTTATGTAGGATGTACCGGTATCCAGTTTGCTATCCGGCCTGATTTTTACTATTTGGTATCAGGCTATCGGGTCTTTCTTGACAATATCCGGCTATCCGGCCGGATACGCAGATGTCTTAATGATTTCCATACTAAACTATACTACAGATCAAATTTGCTTCTTATCCTATGAATGTTTTCCCCACAACCACCAATGGCAACTCTCGACAGCCAATTCATATAGTTAACGTATATTAAGGTAATAAAAAATTATTGGAAGCTGTTACACAAAACGTTCAAAGAAAAGGTTAAAGTTTTATGCTTGAAGAATGGAAGTTACAATTAGGCAATTAGAAGTAAGGTAGGCAATTAAAACAGAAAATACTTGAAACGGTTTTGGAGATATGACAACAAGAAAGAAAGGACAGAAGGGAAACAAAACAATTGAAGTGATAAAAGAGGTGTTAAAGTAGTGACAGGAGTAACAGAAGGGTGGATGAAAATGCTGGCAGATAGTTCAACTCTCTCTCTCTCTCTCTCTCTCTTTCCTCTCTCTCCTCTCTCTCTCGTCCATCCTCGTCTCTCTCTTCTCTCTCTCTCTCTCTCTCTCTCTCTCTCTCTCTCTCCTCTCTCTCCTCTCTCTCTCTCTCGTCTCTCTTCTCTCTCTCTCTCGTCTCTCTCTCCTCTCTCTCTCTCTCCTCTCTCTCCTCTCTCTCTCTCTCTCGTCTCTCCTCTCTCTCTCTTTCTCTCTCTCTCTCCTCTCTCTCTCTCTCCTCTCTCTCTCCTTCTCTCTCTCTCTCTCTCTCTCGTCTCTCTCTCTCTTTTCTCTCATCTCTCTCTTCTCTCTCTCTCTCTCTCTCTCTCTCTCTCCTCTCTGGATAAAATGCTGGCAGATTGTTCAAGTCTTCTCTCTCTCTCTCTCTCTCTCTCTCTCCTCTCTCTCTCTCATCGTCTCTCTCTCTCTCTCTCTCTCTCTCTCTCTCCTGTCTCTCTCTCTCTCGTCTCTCTCTCTCTCTCATCTCTCTCTCCTCTCTCTCTCTCTCTCTCTCTCTCTCTCCTCTGGATAAAATTGCTGGCAGATAGTTCAACTATCTTTTTTTTTTTGCGTGGTGTGTGTGTTTGTGTGTGTGTGTGTGTGTGTGTGTGTGTGTGTGTGTGTGTGTGTGTGTACATGCAAAAAAGAATAAGAGTTGTATTGGAGAAGGAGATAATTGGAAACGGAAATAGCGAAAGGTGGGGAATGAATTAAGTTAAAATTAAAATAATGAAATAAAATATGAAATATAGTTTGAAGGAAGGAAGTTGTGAAAGAAAACCAAAATTACTAAACGAATACTAAAAAAATCCAATGTAAGGTCAATTAATGACGACAGACCTTAATATGCATTGATATGAAAGCGAATCAATACTGGATTGAGATAGGAAAATGCACCAAAAATTGAGAGCCATGAGGGTAGGAAGGCATCAGGGAAACATGCGATAACAGGTGAGACATCGATATATAGAGGAAAAGCTACAGATAAAAATAGACTCCCTATGTAGAACGAAAATGGGAAGGAAGGTGAACAAAGACTGGTCAAGGCAACTATTGGTTCTGTCCACAAGGGAAAAAGAGAACAAGAGTGATGGAAAATTATAAACAAAACGATTCTTAACCTTACCAGTGAAAGTGCATGTATACAAAAACTGAGAGGGTGTATGAATGATTATTACATTGTGAGAAACTTGAATAAAGCAATACTAATGACACACACTCACACACACACATACACTATACACACACACATATACACACATACACATACACACACACACACTTCAAGATGCGTGTGGGCATACAGTTTCGATGTATCTTATTGTTTCTCTCCGAAGGCGTTCAATGAGAATGGAAAGTGTAGAATATGGCAGCGGTGCCGAACAGTGCGTAGCCAGGTATTCACGACTGGGGGGGCCAGCTCTTTTCTGGGGGGCCAGGGGTGGATTGGGTACCCTAAACCATCCCTGGACAGACACCTACCGGCCCTCTCTTGCAAACTTCGGTCATGAAAAAAATATATTACCCTGAATAAAAAAGAAAATTACATTGATTCCATCTCAACTAGGAAAAAAAGGAATTTGAATAAACGGTATTCAACCAAAAAATATATCATACATACCAAACTTGTATATATTTTGTTTTTCCATAGTTCTTGTTTGAAAGTGCGTTTTTCACCGTCTGAAAAGCTTTGAAGCAAAAAGTCTAACAAAAAAACCCAGCCCATTCCCGAATCATTTTACAAAACATTTCAATTCTAACCAGCAAACTGGACTGACTGGACATCAACACGGCGCTGTCATCCTGCCACAATCCACTTGACTATATATAAACATGCACATTTCTCATATTTTCCCATAAATATATAACTCATTTTGAAATTTACATTATGATAAATTGATCTTATCATTAAATTTTACTTGGCGATTTCAATGTTCCCACCAGCTTTTACTATCATCTTCTTTCATTGCCCAAACTTGTAAACATGCCTACAATTTTGCTATCCTCCAAGTCCTAGAGCAGCTGTTGCAGCACCCTACCGGGGCCCCTACCCGTATTCCTGACCGCCTTGGAGTCGCGCCCAACATATTTGACCTTTTCCTAACTACTAACCCTTCTGCTTACTGAGTGAAACTAGTCTCTCCGTTAGGTTCCTCCGATCACAATCTTTTTTCTGTAACTGTCCTATCGCTCCGGTGCTGCCTTGGGACCCAGCTAAGGGGGATGTGCTTCTGGCATTTCAACTCAGCTAAGTGGGAGGACCCTAAACTCTGATTTTCAATGTAATATAATAATTATTGCCTCCATGTCAGAACCCTCTCTTTGTGCAGATCACATAACTGAGGTTATTGTCTCTTGGTTTGGCATACATTCCGCCCACTTTCTCAAATCTTAAAGCCCGTTAACTTTGGTTTAACTCTGCTTTTCTCATGCTGTTAAAGATAGAGAGGGGGCTCATAGACGGTACAGTAACCATCCATCTACTGAAACTCATGCCCTCTAAAATATTTGCCCGTAATAATCCCAAATATTTGCTTCAACTTACCAAAACTCCTTTATTCATAGAATATGTCAAAATTCTCTCAATCAAACTCATCTCGTGACTTCGGGAAATCTAGCTAAAAGCATCTCTAACCTTTTTTTTTCTTTTTCATCTTTCGTTTCCTATGCGTCTCCCGTATGGCTCCACAGCTGTCTCCTCTATTTCAAAATCTGAACTTTGTGCTCAAACCCTTGCTACAAATTCCACTCTTGTTTGATAAATTCCTCCTTCTCCTCCATCCTCTGACGATGTTATTAAGATCCTTCGTATGATGTTTTTTTTGCCCTTTTCTGGCCTAGATCCTTGGAAGGCTTACGGTCCTGACGGAATCCTTCCTATTGTTCTAAAAAACCTGTGTTTCTGTGCTTGCACCCTCCCCTGGTTCAAACCTTTCCTTCTTTGTCTATCTATTTCCCCCTTTCCCCCTTTCTTGCTGGAATTTGCTCACATTCAATCTGTCCCTAAGAAGGGTGATCGTTCTAATCCTTCTAACTACCATCCTCTAGCTTTGACTTCCTGCCTTTCTAAAAAAAAATTATCTATACTTATATAATAAGAAGATTTTTAACTCTATCTGCTCACAATCTTAAATCTGATCGTCAGTACGGTTTCCGTAAAGGGCGATCTACTGGCGATCTTCTATAGCTTTCCTAACTGTATCTTGGTCATCCCATTTTAGGGATTTTGGTGAAACTTTTGTTGTTGCCCTTGACATATCAAAAGTTTTTGATAGAGTCTTGCACAATCCTAAATGTTCAACTACCCTTATTCGGTTTCTGACATCTATCTGCACCTTCATCTTAAGTTTCCTTTCTAACCATTATATAGCAGCTACTGTAGACTGTAATTGTTCTTCTCTTAAGTCTATTACTAGTAGTGTTCCTCAGGGTTCTGTCCTATCATCACTCTTTCTAATATTCATTAATGATCTAAGTCTAACTCCATGCCCTATCCACTCCTACGCTGATGATTCTACCCTGCATTTTTCAAAGTCTTTCATTAGGCGTCCAACGCAACAGGAAATAAGTGACTCACGGAGAGATGGGCCCCAGAGCGCCTAACTTTTACCTTTTTATAATTTCTGATTGGGAGAAAAGCAACCTAGCTTCTTTGTTCAATGAAATCAAAAACCAAATTTCTGTACCTATCTATTTCGACAAAGCCTACCAGACAAATATCCCTTCTTCTTCAATGACACTCATGTCGTCTTCTGCTACAATGAACATTCTTGGACTATCCTTTAAAAAAAATTTGAACTGAAAATCTCACATCTCATCTCTTGCTAAAACAGCTTCTAAAGTTAGATGTCCTCTTGCGTCTGCGTACATTTTGTTCTCCCTCCCAGTTGCTTGCTTTGTACAGGGGCCTTATCCCCCCATGTAGAGAGTTTGTCTCAAATTTTTTGGGGAGGATCCACTCATCAGCTTTCCTCAACAAAGATAGAATCAAAAGGTTTTCGGTCTCATCAAATCACCTTCTCTGGGTGACTGTCTTCAAACTTTAAAAAATCACCGCAATGTTGCTTCTCTTGCTATCTTTTATCGTTTTTTTTCGTGCTCATTGGGTCTTCTGAACTTACTTATAACTCCATGTCTCACCCCCTCCCGCAGCCTCGCAACACAAGGCTTTTTTGTCTTTCTCATCTCTACTCTGTCCATCTTCCAATGCAAGGGGTTTAAAAAGTATCTTTACTCTTCCATGCCCTTCACTGGTAACACTAAACATTCTTTCTGTGTCTATTCTTCCACCTTCCTACGACAATTTTTTTTTTCACGAACCTTTTTTTTCTAGAATTAATTCAATCAATCAATCATTGGGGGCATATCCTGGGGGCGGGGTCGCCTCGCCCACCCTACGACGCCACTCCCAGGGTCACCACCGGTTATTTCCCCAAAGCAGACTCCTTTCCCCTACCAAACACCTCTCGACAAGCAACATCAACTTGCCCCAGCCAACGAGCCTTGTGGGGGCCGGAAACCCCTACGCCGGATTGTCTTACAGATACAACCCGATGGAAGGATCGGTTTCAGGGTAGCGTGCCACATGCCCATATAGCCGAAGTTGGGGTCTGAAGGACTATGCAGGTAAAAAGCCTCGATTCATCATCGATTCGTCGGTGCAATCGCTGATTTGAAAACGTAAAACATCCAGCGATACCCCATGATTCTGCGAAGACACTTATTACCAAGGCTCGATTTGTCTCTTCAAGTCGCTATTTAGTGTCCATGTCTCACAACCACAGAGTAAGACAGGGATCACAAGCAAATTAAGATCCGAATCTTTATCTTCATCTCTCTCTCTCTCTCTTCTCCCTCTTTTCTCTCTCTCTCCACTCTCTCTCTCTCTCTCTCTCTCTCTCTCTTTTCTCTCTCCTCTCTCTCTTCCCCCTCTCTATCTCTCTCTCTCTCCCCTCTCTCTCTCTCCTCCCCTTCTCCCCTCTCTCTCTCTCTCTCTCTCTCTCTCTCTCTCTCTCTCTCTCTCCTCCTCTCTCTCCCCTCCCATCTCCTCTCTCTCTCTCTCTCTCTCTCTCTCTCTCTCTTCTCTCTCTCTCTCTCTCTCCTCCTCCTCTCTCCTCTCTCTCTCTCTCCCCCCTTCTCTCTCTCTCTCTCTCTCCCTCTCTCTCCTCTCTCTCCTCTCCCCTCTCTCTCTCTCTCTCTCTCTCTCCTCTCTCTCCCCCTCTCCTTCCTTCTCTCTCTCCTCTCTCTCTCTTCATAAAATAATTTTAAAAGATGGGTCCAAAAATTACACCATTGTGGCGAAGGAGACAACAGCACGGGGGGGAACCAAAGTAAAAGGGCCCGTAAGTTAAGATTTTGCAGCGGCTGCAAATAAAAACAGCATGCAGGTTTACAAATCGGGGGTTTTTTAATAACCACATAATGACCTCGGGATAAAAAACGAATGGCAACAGTATTTTAGATTAAGAGCTCATTAAGGAAAAATTTTAGATGACTTAAAAAAATATCATTATATGGATATTTCCAGTGTGCAAAGAGCTTCCAAATTTTCGCACACATTTTTTTAAAACCTCCCCATATGTAACTATTTTTCCCCGAAATAATATAACACTGCACATTGATATTTTCTCTCTCTCTCCCCTTTTTCCCTCTCTCTCTCTCTCCTTTTCTCTCCCCCCTTTTCCTCTCTCTCTCTTCTCTCTTCTCCTCTCTCTCTCTCCTCTTCTCTTTTCTTCTCCTTCTTCCCCTCTCTCTCTCTCTCCCCTCTCTCTCTCTCTCCCTCTCTCTCTCTCTCTCTCTCTCTCTCTCCCCTCCTCTCTCCTCTCTCTCCTCTCTTCTCCCCTCCTCTCTCTTCCTTCTCCCCCTCTCTCCCTCCTCTCTCTCCTCTCTCTCCCCTCTCTCCCTCTCTCTCTCTTTTTCTCCTCTCTCTCCTCTCCTCCCTTCTCTCCCCCCCCCCCCCACCCTCTCTCTCTCCTCCCTCTCTCTCTCCTCTCCCTCTCTCTCTCCTCTCTCCCTCTCTCTCCTCTCCTCTCCCTCTCTCTTTCCCCCTCTCTCTCTCTCTCCTCTCTCTCTCTCCTCTCTCTTCTCTCTCTCTCTCTCTCTCCTCCTCTCTCTCTCTCTCTCTCTCCCTCTCTCTCTCTCTCTCTCCGCTCTCCTCTCTCCCCTTCCCTCTCTCTCTCTCCTCTCTCCCCCCTTCCTCTCCCCTCTCCTCTCTCTCTCTCTCTCTCTCTCTCTCCTTCTCCTCTCCCTTTTCCTCTCTCTCTCTCTCTCTCTCCCCCAAAAACACCTCCCTCAGAGAGATCTTAAGCAGGGGAACGAAAAAAACGCTCACGAAATCATACAAGTTTTGCATAAAACATCGCCCAGCTTTACAAGGAGCTCACAAGATTTCACAAATGTCTCAGAAACAACACCTTGAAGACATTGGTGGTAGGACACTAGCAAGATCCGATCGTCTATAATGTTTTCTCAATCAATACTCTACCACTGAAAATAGTCGTAAACGCAATTTCAACCCGTCATCTATTTTGTCCGAGTATTAATTCCTTCCATTCATAACTGCAATTGCGTATCATACAGTGCAAGGAATATAAGTGACTTACCGAGTGTGCGGCGCTAAGGTACATGCTAACAAAAGAAGTTACCAATTCAGCTACACTACAATAGGAGAAAACAATAAAAACAGCCTCGGTCGTTAGGTTAGTTAAGAGAATGGATGAATCTGGTGGGTTGGTATATATATACAGTAGTAGTATTTTATGTGTGTATTTTTTACCGTGCCATTCCTCTATTGTATATGGATGCAGGGGCGAGGGGCGGGAGGTATGGGCGGGATGTCGTAGTTATGCTGACTACGAAATTACACGACCTATTGTACTTAGCTTCTTGTGTTGGTAATACTGAATAACCTGCTGAGCTCTTGACAATATAATGGAAACTGACCAACAGTATTCCTACAGCTTCACAACCATTCATATTATGATTACACGAACTCCTACTACTACTAAATCTCCTACCGGTGATATGATTATAATCAATCATCAATCATTGAGGGCATACGCCGGGGGGCGCGTCGCCTCGCCCACCCTACGACGCACTCCCGGGGGTCACCTCGTGCGAGTCCCCATGCAGGCTCCTCCATACCAAACAGCTCTCGCAAAAACTTAAATTGCCCCAGCCACGAGCCTTGTGGTCGCCCCCTTGGCCGCCTCCACGCCGGATTGTCTCTACAGATACAACTCGGTGGGAAGGATGGTTTTCAGTTTAACGTGCCAAAATGCCCAAATAGCCGAAAATTTGGGGCTAACGGACTATGCAGGTAATAGGCCTCGATTCATTATCATGATGCATCCCCTGTTTGACACGTAATTATCCCAGCGATACCCCATGATTCTTCGAAGACACTTATTACCAAAGGCATCGATTCGCCTCTTCAAGTCGTTATTTACTCTCCATGTCTCACAACAATAGAGTAAAACAGGGATCACAAGCGACTTGAAGAGCCGGATATTTTGTCCTCCTGCACAGGTACAGACAACGCCAAATACTCCTGTTGGGCGATTCCATAACACCGTGGGCTATGCTAATCCGCCGTAAGACTTCTTGACGTGACCCGCTGTCATTATAGACTGCGCTACCAAGGTATGTAAAACTTTCCAAGATCTCAATGTCCTCACCACACGCATGAACAGAATGTACTGTTTCATCTAGTTAGCCTCCAAACACCTGGACCTTGATCTTGATCCAGGAGACCTCAAGTCCCAAAGGCTTTGCCTCCTCGTGCAGCACCTCGAGAGCCATCACCAGGACCTCCAGGACTCAGCAAAGACTACTGCATCATCGGCAAAAACAAGATCAGTGATCTGGTGGGTTTTTTTTGTTTTTTTTTACATTTGTGCCTATAGCGCCTGTAAGCAGTGCATGGTGACCCAGGGCTCGGATGGTGGACTCTGGAAGTTCCCTTGAGGACTGTGATGGTTGGCCCTCGCCCGTTGGTGGCGCAGGCAGGATTTTTATAGTGACACCTGTGGTTAAAGGCTCATGCCGCCGCCCCTGTGTCCTCCGATGCACTCGCAATTGAAGGTAGAGTTAATGGGTACTGGGTAGGGCATGTGGGTGTTCTTAGGCCACTCGACGGTGCAGAAAGGTTTTGGTTTTCGTCGGGATCGAACTCGGGTCACCGAGAACGCCAGTTGGAGACGCTAACCACTCTGCTACCGCCTCCCCGTGTTGCAGAGGATGCTCCACAATCATTTGATCTGCAACTTTACCCATACCCAGTCCATACAAGTGTTGAAAAGTGATAAGTGATTCGGGCAAGGACACACCCTTGCCTCACTCCTGTATTCTCAGGAAGAAGCTGGATACATCTCCCCCACACTTCACAACACTCAGTCCCAGAGTACAGACCAGTCATCAAACCAATAGTCCTTGCAGGAATCCCGCGAAGTCGCAGAAGGTTCCACAGTGACTCACGATGTACTGAGTCAACGCCTTCTTGAGATCAATATAGGCTGCAAGCATCCTCTGTCGAAACTGTGAGATTATCTTACATTTATATTATTCTATGTTGGGTTATTTTGGTTATGGTTCATTATGTATGTTTTATGTTTAACTATTATTATTTATTGGAAGTGTAACTAGCCAGCTATTTGGATGGTTTCAACGTCCAGCGTCCCCTCCCCCTCCTTCACGGAGCTCCACTTAAGGCTCGCATCTCTGAGCTTCGACCCCTCGCTCCGAAGAACACCGGGCCACGATCTTCGTAACGAAGCCACCGGTCTTCATGTCCGAGGTTATAATAGTAACCCGATGTCCAAACGAAAGTTAGTCTCATCTCACCACTCGGCCTGCAAAGTGTTCTCTCTCCCAGGAGTTGAAGGATTTCATTTAGGATTACTCCATGGATTATTTCTACGCACGTTGGACTAAACTCTGCTTGATCTGGTGACTATGGGCTAAATGCAAGAATGCTCGTCAAATCCCGGCAGGTGGATATGCCCGACCGTCGTACCTCCACCGGTGGGATAGTCAAGAATTGTACTCAAAAGCCCGGCCAGTGGAGATCTGTGCAGTCCGCACCAACACAAGCGAGTCCAAGACGGCATCAGTATTTTTACTGTTTTATACATATCTAATACATTTTACTAGTGTAAATTATCATTTCTGCCATTGAAATAATTGCTTAGTTAGTATTCGCCACTTGTCTGAGGCGTTGGTGTAGAAAAAATGGGCCCGAGTGATGTTTGTTAGTACATTTGAACGGCCCACCAGTACTGCTCCACACAATGCTGACCTCCAACCCCGCCGCAGCCCGCTTCCTCACAAGTTAACACACCTAAATAAGGCCTCCTGGACCTGATTTACCTTAATTATGACACGTGTGCATTCAAAAGGTATGCATGTTACTCTCGGTTGTGTTGAAAACTCACCTGTAATGGTCTGGGAAGAATAGGATGGATTAAGGGCAGAACGGTATGCAGGTGGGATGTGCATGGTGAACGCAATCAGCTGACTCAAATTACGACGCGTTGCGTTGTCCTCTGTTGATTCTTGCTTACCGCGCCGCGATGCAACGGGTCGAGAAATTTCTTGCATATGACCCTATGTTTATGTGTATGTAACTAAGAACATTCCTTTAATTTTGTGTTTGTTATCATTAAGTGTATAGTTCTTTAAGTTAGTAATAAGTCAATATTAAAATTCCATTAAATCTTAAATTTGTTGATGTAAATTAATTTTAAGTAATTACTCACTAAATGTGAGATTTTGAGGACTTACTTTCACCCTAGACTTCATATAACGTAAATTTTTAATATACAAAACCTCACAAAACTCATGTCGGTGTTCCACCAGGACACGAAGTGCTAGGATACGGTCCGTTTGTTGACTTACCAGGCGTGAACCCAGACTGCTGAGGTCTCTGATGCTTCAGCAGATGACTGCGGATCCGTGTCAGTAATAGATGGGTAAGCACCTTGCCTGGCACGCTGAGCAGTGTAATGCCGCGGTAATTGTTGCAGTCCTGACAGTCCCATTTCCCTTTCCAGATAGGGACGACCAGCCCCCTTTTTCAGTCAGGAGGAATGGTACCTGATTGCCACACGGCAGTTAGGACAGCCTGCAACATGCGAATCATGGCTTCACCCCCAACTTTGAGGAGTTCCGCACTTATATTACAGACACCAGCTGCCTTTCCATCCCTCAACTTTGCTACAGCCTCTCTGACTTCGTCAAGAGAGGGTGCGGTTCGCCAATGGGAGGATCGGCATTTACTGCCCGTAATCCAGTGGTGTGAAGCTGCTCAATTGGAGGGTCCACCGTGAACAACTGTCCAAAGTACTCCGCCCAACGAGCCATCTGCCCATCCATGTCCGACACGAGGCGCCCATCTGCTACTCGAATAGCACTCGCCCGAGATGGAGACTTGGAACGGAGCTTCTTCAGGGCTCGGTAGGCGGGTCGGAGGTCATTAGCGTTCAAATATCCCTCGACATCCTCAGCGAGACTCTTGACATACCTTTCCTTGTCTCTCCCCAGGAGGGTTCTAATCCTGCGTGACAGAGCCCTGTGCTGGTCCCGGTTCCCAGCAAGCCTGGCAACGCGACTCTCCTCGATTTTCTCCAACGTCTCCGTCGAGACAAAACCACGCCTTGACCTCCGGCGCTACCCAATACACTCCTTGGCAGCTTGGAGAGTTTCACGTTTGAAGGTATCCCACAGTTCTACAGGGTCCTCAAGGGCACCGAGCACATCAAACAGATTTGAGACTGCCAGTGCACATGTCAAGTCCTTCAGCTTCTCAAGATGAAACACAGTATGGATACCTCGTGAGATTCTTCTGGACTTGACATGAAGCTTAAGTGTAGCAACAATTAATGATTATATTAAATAAGTTACTAGTGGGGGGGAGGGCACTCAGTAGAGCGCATACCTCCGCCCGAATATTTCAATCAAATATAATATATATATATATATATTATATATATATATATATATATATATATATATATATAAATTGCACTCAGTATGAGCGCATACTTCCGCCGAATATTTCATCAATTGGTTTGCATGGCAACAGTTGTCAATAGATTTAATCCAAAATTAAATCAGTTCTTCCTTATACCAAATAGACTTGGTATACCGAGTTTGATCCAAATCTATTCGTAACTTTTCGAGAAATCCTGTACACTAACAAACAGACAGACAGACAGACAGACAGACAGACGGACAGACAGACAGATCGGGGTGAAAACATAACCCCTCCAACTTCGTTGGCGGAGGTAATTATAATGATAATAATTAATAACGATAATACTCATAATAATGAGATTGATGATAATAAATAATAACAAAGATGATAAAAAATAATACAAATACCAACAATAATAATAATAATAATAATAATAATAATAATAACTGATTGTCATTGAGAGAAAACTATCATATAAATCGTAAATAAAAGGATACACCTTTTCCCACAACTTTCGAGCGATCAGTCTGCACCAAGAGTCAAACTACCCACCTGTTCCCCCCTTCCATTATCTTGGAAGGCGGGAACCTATCTTGTGCCACCCACTGTCGCTAATTGCTCTGTTGACTGTTGGAAGACTAATTCCTGCATGTGTGTGTGTCAGAGGTGGGCACAGCAAACGAAAATCTACTTCCGCAAACGCAAATCCGCAAACCCCAATCCTTACGTTCCGCAACCGCAAGTCCGTAAATTTCTTGAAGTTCACACTTCCGCAACCACAAGTCCGCAAATTTCTTGAAGTTCACACTTCCGCAACCGCAAGTCCGCAAATTTCTTGAAGTTCACACTTCCGCAACCGCAAGTCCACAAACCGCAACTACCGGATATATTTATTCTCGTTATTTCCCAAAAGCAGACACTAGAATTTGGAAAGACTTAGGGTCAGTTTACTTACCGACGTGCCTTGCTACTCTTCTCCTGCAGGATCTAGCTCATAAAGCAAATATTTTCTTATAGTATGCGGTACAATACTCTCTCTCCTCTCTCTCTCTCTCTCTCCTCTCTCTCTCTCCTCTCTCTCTCTCCTCTCTCTCTCTCCTCTCTCTCTCTCTCTCTCTCTCTTCTCTCTCTCTCTCTCTCTCTCTCTCTCTCTCTCTCTCTCTCTCTCTCTCTCTCTCTCTCTCTCTCTCTCTCTCTCCCTCTCTCTCTCTCTCTCTCCTCTCTCTCTCTCTCTCTCCTCTCTCTCTCTCTCTCTCTCTCTCTCTCTCTCTCTCTTCTCTCTCTCTCTCTCTCTCTCTCTCTCTCCTCTCTCTCTCTCTCTCTCCTCTCTCTCTCTCTCTCTCTCTCTCTCTCTCTCTCTCTCTCTCTCTCTCTCTCTCTCTCTCTCTCTCTCTCTCTCTCTCTCTCTCTCTCTCTCTCTCTCTCTCTCTCTCTCTCTCTCTCTCTCTCTCTCTCTCTCGTCACCCCACTAAATATTGCTCTTTTTGACGGATGTTATCATAACTTAATGATATTAATAATAATAGTAATAATAATAATAATAATAATAACAATAATAATAATAATAATAATAATAATAATAATAAAATAATAATAATGACAAAGTAAAATGTAGTCAAATCAAATTGAAAACAAGATTTTATGAATAATTTTACTGTTTTGATTTGAGAATAACAATGTTGTGACTTTCTTCATGAATTGTACAATGTTGACTGATGGTGATTTTGCCAACAACTTAATATATCTGGGTAAAAAAATCCAAATAGAAGGGACTTTATATAAAAAAGAAATTTTCAATACAATAGTGTAGTGAACCTGAGGAAGATTTAGATAAATATTGGAATCTGTGGTTTTATAGCCATGAGTCGTTAACTGAAAGGTGTTTTCAGTGTAACTGTTTTTGATTGATTTATATGCTGATTAATAATAAAGTTTAATAGAATAAGATAAAGAGTTTTATATGTATTCTGATAATTCAATTTTTAGAAAGCATTGACCAGAGTAAAGTCACACGGAGACATACTAGAGAGATGGGTGGAGGGAATCTCCCCCCTGTGAGGGCCGCGAGCTCCTCACTCCTCGAGCAGGGATCAGTCACCGCGACAAGCCTGCCTGGCTCGCTCTTTGGCCGCGGCGTTGCGGCAGTGTGCCGAGCCCAGATCACAGCACAACAACAACCCGATATGGAGGAGGTGCCACGGCTGGCCCACCACCGCCTCCACCAGCACCACCGCGGCGCCAGTGGTCAGGAGCTTCGTCAGCGTCCTGTTATAAAGCGCCACGTTGGCGGCACCCACGCACCGGTTCAGCAGCACAGAGTGGTGCTGTCTGCCCTCCACGCACTCGCCGCACACCTCGCAATGCCACTCGTCCACCGCCACCTCCTCCTCGCAGATCGCACAGTACTTATCCCACTGCCTGTGCCGCCGCCTGCCGGAGGGCCGCGCCACCAGGGCAGCGTACCAATAGCCTGTCGTGACCAGCACGAAGGCCACGCACGCCGCCTGCACCACGCTCGTCACCTCATCGGGGCGCGAAGACAGGCCAGCCAGGAAGGGCACGGTGTCTTCCAGCAGTAGCACCACCGCGCCGTACACATAAGAACATAAGAACATAAGAAAATAAGGAAGCTACAAGAGGCCGCGAGGCCTACACGTGGTAGTTTCCTGTCGCCTAACACTACCTACATCCACCTTTCATCCCCATCCATGAACCTATCCAGCTCCTCTTTAAAGCTCCCTAATGACTCCGCACTAACTACCTGTCTACTGAGACCATTCCATTCATTCACCACCCTATTTGTGAACCAGTTTTTCCCTATTTCCTTTCTAAATCTACGCTTTTCCAGCTTGAATCCGTTACTTCTTGTTCTACCCTGGTTTAAAAAGCCGTAAGAACTTTTCCTACCTCTCCTTTATTAAATCCCTTTATCCACTTAAAAACTTCTATCAGATCACCCCCTTACTCTGCGTCCTCAATTTAGTGTAATATTAATAACTTAAATCTCCTCTCATAACTAAGGTTACGGACCCCCTTGTATCATTTTGGTCACCTTCTCTGCACTGTTTTCTAACAAGGCTATATCCTTCCTTAATATGGAGATCAAAACTGAACCGCATAGTCTAGGTGAGGCCTGACTAGAGCCAGAAAAAGGCTTTAGAAAAACTTCCGCACTTCTACTTTTAACACCTTCTGGTAATGAATCCTAATACTCTATTAGCTCTATTCTGGCCTCAATACATTGTTTCCTAGGTCGGAGGTCTGGCTCACCCCTCACTCCAAGATCTTTTTCACCTTCTGATCTTTTTCAGCAATACATTGCTTATGGTGTATCTATTCCAGGGTTTTTTCTACCAACATTCATAACGCTGCTTTTATCAATATTAAATTCCATCTGCCATCTGACTGCCCACTCGTTAAGTTATCTAAGTCTCCCTGCAATATGTTTACATCAGACGGAGATCCAATAATCCTACCTAACTTAGTATCATCACAAACTTGCTGATATCCTGCTAATCACCCACTATCCAAGTCGTGATGTAAATCAAAATAGTATGGACCCAAACAGACCCTTGTGGAACTCCACTTGTCACCAGTCCCCATTCAGATTTAGAACCATTCATTGTAACCCTTTGTTGCCTATTCTTAGCCAAGCTCTGATCCATGAAGAACCTTCCCATCTATTCCATGGGGCCCTAACCTTATTTAAGAGTCGCTCGTGTGGTACTTTGTCAAATGCCTTACTAAAGTCCAGATATATTATATAATAATCCTTATCATTATCTGCCGTCTCATAAATTTTCCCTATAAAAAACTCAATAAATTGGTGAGACATGACCTACCCTTGGTAAATCCTTTGGGTTGTGAATCATTGATCAAACTATGTTTATCTAAGTGCTTCCCCTAATGTTTTTTGGGGAATAATAGATCCAATAATTTACCCACCACTGATGTTAGACCTTACGGGTTTGATAATTTGACTTTAGTAAATCGGTCTCCCTTCTTAAATATGGGAACAACATTTCCTTTCCCCTCCACAATAATGGCACATCGCCTATCTTTAACCAATTTCCTAAAAATGTGCACTTTAAAGACTCACTAACAACCTCCTTTTCATTCCTTTAAATACCCTGGGATACACTTCATCTGGGCCTGGCGATTTAAATTTTAATTTTATCTATTTCCCCTCTTCTACCATTTTTTCCCCAGTTAAACACAATATCTTTGAGTTTCTCCTCATCGCTTCCTTTGAACAAACTGTTCACTATCGGTATCGTCTGTGTTCCTCCCCCCGTAAAAACACTTAAGAAATAAATCTTTAGACTCTTACACATATCCTCATTTCCCTATTTAAAGACCTCACCCTGTCCTAACCTTTAACGCCCAACTAATTCCCTTGTCTTTGTTTTATATACCTGATAGAACCCTTTTTTTGGGTTTTTTTTTTTTTTCTTTTTTTGCCTGTCCTGCTACTTTAATTCTCCTAATTGTCTTATCAAATCGAGTTTTTTTTCTTTTACTGTCCTTGCCATCACGTTAAAACTGTTCTTTGTTTACAAATCCCTGCCTTGGAACATTAAAATAAATATTTCTTTTTACTCAATGTTGTGGGTTTTAAATTGGTGGTCATCCACTATGGATCACTCTTTCTAACCTTATTTCCCTATAAATAATATTTCTTTTCTTTCCGTTCCCAAATTTATCCCTTACAAATGAAGTATAATCCTCCCCCCCCAACCCCATCCTCACTTCCATTTCTAACCTCTTTAATTACCTCCTCAGCCTTACCTTTACTTCCCCCGTCTAACCGCTCTAATTACCTCCTCAGCCATGACCTCACTTCCGTCTACCGCGCCAATTACCTCCAGGTGCCTTCCTAATCCTTCATAATTGGCCTTTCCCAGCTGTCAACGCCCTGTCATATCCTGGGAAACTTTTTTCCCTCCCATCCCACACCTCTTATTATAACCTCCAGGTGTCTTCTTTAATCCTGCATAATAGACCTTTCTGAAAATTAGGTTTCGATGCTTTTTGCCACTTAATTTTCCAAATTTTCCATTTTAAGCTAAATCTGATCTCATAATGGTCGGCTATTATCTAAACTCCCACCGAACCTCCATATTTGGAACTAATCGTCTCTATTTGTCAGCAATAATCTAGAAAATATCATCTCCTCTAGTAGGCTCCTTGATTGCTTGACTTGGAAGTTATCCTGGATTATATTTAACAATTCATCTGCGTCGCTGTCACCTATGATTAAAATCCCATTTTATATTCCTAAGATTAAAATCTCCCACCACGCATAGTCGATTATATCTGCCAGGCTTGTTTATTTCTTCCATATAGGAGCTGAATCCTCTTTACATAATTTGGAGGCCTTATACACTACACGCCACGCACAAAGCACCACAGCCGGTGCCGCCACGGCCACTGCTAGGTTGGGGAAAACCCCAGAAGGGCAGGCAGCGTGGGCATATGGCTGTCCTGACGTCCAGGAGGGAAGGATGTCTCGGGCACCATGGAGAAGATCGGCAACTGCAGCGGTGACGAGAGGCCGTTGCCGTCGTCGTCACTTGTGTCGTCAAGAGGAATGTCAAAGAATGTCATCCCTCCTCATCGCTGCTTTCTTCTTCATAATAAATCGACGGGGGTGGAAGTATTTTCTGACTCATGTCCTGCAGCTTCTCATGTTCTCAAAGCAGTTGTATTAACCGCTCATCACCCTTAAATCACTCTCCAAATCAAAGGAATAAACATAAACACAAAGATGTTTTTGGCAAAATTTGATGCAAGGTTTCAATCACGAATCTATTGAAAGCCACTCGTCTAAACCGCCATCCTGTGCTCGCCACACACGCCTCACAGGTCAAACTTTCCATCCTGCCCCATTGGGTACACGAACCAGTTGACCAACAGCAGGAAGCACCACGTCCACACCACCTTCAGTAAGACGCCCTTCACAGTGAGCTGCCTGGGGGTCCTGGTGGGGCGGCGGGGCTTCATCACCTGGGCAGGGGCGCGGGAGGGACTTACCCTCGTGCGACTGGATGCACCAGACTGGCGGAGCCTTCTTGAAGGGGTTGTCAGCGCGAGCCAGTGTCGTGGGTACATTTTTTTTTTTTTTTTTTTTTTTTTTTTTTTTTTTTTTTTTTTACATCTGTGCCTATAGCGCCTGTAGGCAGTGGTGACCCAGGGCTCGGATGGTAGGCTCTGAAGGTTCACTTGAGGGCTCTGATGGTTGGTCCTCGCCCGTGGTGGCGCAGGCAGAATTCTTATTGTGACGCCTGTGATTAGAGGCTCATGCCACCCCCCTGTGTCCTCCGATGCACTCGCAGTCGAAGGTAGAGTTGATGAGCAGGGCATGTGGGTGTTCTTAGGCCACTCGACGGTGCAGAAAGGTTTTGGGTTTCTTCGGGGATCGAACTCGGGTCACCGAGAACGCCAGTCGGAGACACTAACCACTCCGCTACCGCCTCCCCCGCCTACGTTGGCGGGGGACTACTCTCTTGCTGCCGACGCAACACAAGAAGAGTGTTAGCTCTCTCTGTTGCTCGTTATCCCGTCACGTAAGGCGTGCTGGTGATCGCATTAATGATCCACAGGGCCTTGTCATCCAGCTCCTCGTCCTCGCTGGTCCAAACCCCGGGGCCGCACCACCTGCCCGCCGCCTCGGACTCGGTGTGGATCGGCCAGTCTCAACACCAGCCCCGTGGACTTGTTGACGAACGTGACGATATCGTCTCCCCATAACAAGTCTTGATTCTAGACCTGTGAAGGAATTCGTTCCTCCACTGGCAGACTCGGAACAGTATGAATAGGAGGCTCTTTCCAAATGACCTCCGACCTTTTCCTTTT
>JACEEZ010019223.1:72934-95434 GCA_016584305.1 Chionoecetes opilio
TGTTGCAGTGCACGCCACCGACGAGTCTCCTGCACAGCCGAGCAGCCTGCTGCCTCGGCGTGAAGGTGGACGCTGGTCGGCCACCTGAGGAGGGAGCAAGTCTGCACCCTGCAGGAATATTTCCTTGAGGTCTGCATGTTCTCTCGATTGCTGCTGAGTAGAGGCACGGTGATTGAGGCACTGCCGCTGTATTAAAGATGTTTTCTCAACATGACCATATATAGGATGCTGCTAGATCCAACCTGTGATTGGAACCGCGGCACCTCATATCATCACTACAGGACACACGCGGCCAACAGACAGAAGATCTAAAATGCCAAGAATGACGTCATCGATTCAATGTTCAAACAAAGATAGAGATATA
Organism: Chionoecetes opilio; assembly: GCA_016584305.1. Classification (NCBI taxonomy): domain Eukaryota; kingdom Metazoa; phylum Arthropoda; class Malacostraca; order Decapoda; family Majidae; genus Chionoecetes; species Chionoecetes opilio. The sequence goes on from JACEEZ010019223.1 coordinate 73,299, forward strand.
TAGAGATAGGGAGAAAAAGAAAGTATTAGCTTATGGAAACATTCAGAAAGAGGAGTACAGCGTAATATTCAGGTGTTTCCAATTATACTGAAATATTACGAGACACTAATAACCTCGCTGTGCATTCGATCCCTGGAGCAACAACAAGACTCGTTTAATACTCGTTTAGGCTGAGCTTTCACGGTGCCGAGGCCTAAAAAAGAGGCTTATGTCCTCATCATTCGCGTCCCGATAACAAGGAAAAGTTTTACAAAATGATTACGTATTACAGACTTGTGTGTGTGTGTGTGTGTGTGTGTGTGTGTGTGTGTATTTTTCATCAAGTTGTATTCATCTAGTTGTATTTTACAGGGCCTGAGCAACGCTCGTATGGCCCCGTCTCCATATCAACATTTTTTTTTTATCATTCATCCTTAGTGCTTAGTGTTGGCCGAAGCCAGCACCCCGGGAGGGGGGTCACAAACCCCCGGCTAACACCCGGTACCCATTCACTGCTGGGTGGACAAGGGCTCGAGTTTTAAGGAAACAGCCCATTTGTATCCGCTCCGTCCGGGGATCGAACCCGGGATTTCTCGGTTGTGAACCGAGCGTGCTATCCCTTACACTACGGAGTACCCGTATCCGTGTGTGTGTGTGTGTGTGTGTGTGTGACAGAGAGGCGACGTCCGGGAAGATCAAACAAGAGTCTGAACCTGAACAATTTTCAATATGCAATGACGTCAGTTTTGGGAAGAACAAGCCACGGATACATCTTTTCCACTCCTAGTCATTGCATACTTGAAGGAAGTGTTGATGGTGACGGCTCCTGCGCTCACCATTAACACTGCTATCACGGCGTTTACCATCATCTCCTGGGGTGGAATGGGGGAGTGAGAGGGAGTAGGTAAGGGAGAAAGAGGGAGTGAGTGAGTGAGAGATGATGCGAGAGGGTAATAGTACAATCGCCACTCTTAACAAGGTGCAGGATGGAGACAACACGCTACTCAACTCGTGGTTACAAAGATGTGGTGAACACTTCAAGAAATGCAAACAATATCTATTTACCTTCCCGCCTGTTATGTTTAGAAAAAAATATCGTCATATCTACAAAATTCATTCGATTATATAAGATAGCAAATTACGACCGACTTTATTTAACTTAACATCAAAAGGAACTGACCTGGGGCAGAAAAAATCAATAAAAATCCCGCTGTGATTTCAGCCCCGTTATAGTAGATTTTTTCTTTTAATAAATTTGGATTTTTTCTCTCCCAAATCTTACGAGGCCCACCATTCCCTTGTAGCAGACCCGCCAAAACAAGGCGTTGCTATCACAACCCCCTTTTTTGGCATTAAAATCAATCAACCCTCCATTCCATCTGTCTCTGCTCCTCCCACCGCCGACACCACCTGTATACGGAGGTATACGGCATGGTTGACGCCGCCAACCACTTGTTCCACCTCAACAAGCTGCTGCACAAAGGACTCGACGGCCCTGCCGCCGTCTACGCAGCCTTCGAGGCAGTCCCAGATGACGCAGGTCATCACCTCCGCCGTGCTTGTCACCAAGGTGCTGTGCATGTAGGAGAACCGATAGCAGCACACGCTGACGGCGGTGGTGGAGGCAAATGTCCCGTTAAGTAACATCTAGAGCACTGACGGATCGGTCTTCGCTGAGAAAGGCACGGGGGGCGCGGCGGTGAGGAGCGGTGAGGAGGTGCCGTCCTGGAGAACGCTCGTGACCACTGCTCTGCCCTGCAGATGGAGCTGGTGGCCTTGGAGCACGCCAGACACAGTCATGAAAGGAGAGTGGCCGCCCACTCCGCCTCAGGGTCTGTCCTCCGGATCCAGTAGCAGCTGCACTCCCCGGCGGTCAACATGCGGCTCACCACCACCATTAACAGCCACATCCAAAGCCTCGCAGCGCTGGGGAACGATGCGGCTGACGAGGCGGCCCGCGCAGCCACTGGGATTGCCGCGGTTCTGCCCAGCCTGAAGCAGACCAAGATGCCCGGGTCTTCGATCGGGTGATCGAGAACGCGAAGGTCACAGTCTGGCGGGAGGCAAAGCTTCACCACAACTTGTCCAATTAGGAAAGACGTCCCTTGTGATGAACTCTGAAGTAGTTGGTGTTTACGTAAGTGTGTATGTGATTGATTGATTGATTGATTTAATTCCAAAAAGGGGGAATGTGCCAGACATCAGAGGTCATATGGCACAAGTGTGTGTGTGTGTGTTTAATTTATTTAAATTTTTACATCACAAAGAACTGGCCAAGGGCACAACAAAAATGGGTAACACAAAGCCCGCTTAGTTGCCAGTCCCTATAAAGAAGACAGTAAGAGAATAAAATAAAAAAGAGGGGTGAGCCAATTTAGTTCGGGTGTGTGTGAGTCTTGTTTGTAGGTATAAGTAATAAGTACGTATGTATGATAACGACCAAATGTATGTAAGCGTAAGAGTATTGTAGTCAGTGTTGTGTGTGTACGTATGTGTGTTGTGCGTATAGAGCTCATTAGTGCAATATGCTTTATCTTTGATTTATAATCTGATTTATAGCACATAATTATTTCATCTATCTCCAACCCACGGCGCGAGTATTCAAGTCCAGTCATTTCACGCTTATAATGTTTCGTCTTGTTATCTGTTGTTAGCCATAAAATTACGAAAAGTAACTGAATATACTAAATTTGTCAGCCGACAAGGAACTATACAGGTCATATCTATAAAATATTGCATATATTAACTAAAACTCGCCTAATTGTAATTATTTAATTCATACTAAATGGATCAGAGGGAGCAAGTCTGTATCTATCAGTCCCGCAAAACAAACAGAGTGAAGCACCGACTCTCTATGTGGCGCAGCGGTCTTTCATAACTTTATAACATATACCAATAGATGTACTGACTGTAACTCATGTAACTCTGATGTACTCAGACTGTAACATGTATCTGTTTTGTCTCTGTGTTGCGTCACTACCTCATGCAGGACACTTATATAACAATGGGAAAGACATAATAAAAAAAAGGAAATAATAAAATAGATTAAAAAAGGAGATACAATAAAAAAAATTGAAGACATATCTTATGAGAGAGTGATGTTGTTCCTGCCTCAGGGGATATTTTCTGTTGTACGTTTTTTTAAGTGGAAGAGGACCTAAGAAGCGATGCTGAGCGACAAAGCTCATAAGAAGAAGAAGAAGAAGGTACGCCTCTCCAAGTTTGTTTTTGTTTGTTTGTTTGTTTGAAGAATTTCGTCAGTTATCGATGCAGCTGAGATGGATCTCCACTGTAACCAGACAGCTCTCTCTCCTCCTTGGAGGAGAGAGAACTGTCTGCTACCGTAGATAACAGTAAAGTCGCTACCTGCAGTGATGTCGCCAGGCGCCAACTATTACGAATTATAGCATCACTACTGATTTTTATGTGCCACTGAAGATGATACACAGTAGTTTATATCATGACTGTATAATCTACCCTGTTTCAGCGTTGTTTTATGCTTTGTATCTGCAAGTATATACGGTTTCAAATTTCGCTTCGCATTTTTTTTTCGGGCGACGACGACAGCGGTACGACACTCAGTAAATAAACACTAGATGGCGACTCTACTGTTGATAGCCACTTTGTAGATATTTTTTTTAATTTGTTCATTTATAGCCACACTATGACACAGATGAAGACACAAAATGACACAGACTCTCCAGATAGCCCCTTCTAACTTTCCTGAAATCATGGATGTAGAAATGTAAGTATTAACGCCACCACACGTCTGTAAACAGAAAAAAAAGTTGTCCTGGCGACTTAACTGTTATCTACGGTAGTGCTTATAATGTTGGCCGAAGCCAGCACCCCGGGAGGCGGGTCACAAACCCCCGGCTAACACCCGGTACCCATTCACTGCTGGGTGGACAGGTTCCCTATATTTGTATATTAAAATAAGCGAAACTCTGCCTGGGGCCAAGACAAGATTATAGGAAGACACAAGATACTGAGTTAGATATTACTTGGCGTATGCTGATGGCATCCTTTTAAGGAAACAAAAGTTATGAAGGTTTTTAGAAGTGACGTGACGTGACAGCACCGGCCGCCGCCCGTTACCATGGCGACGGGCGTCCCCCACAGCCACCACCACCAGGCAGCTATAATAGAAGGATATTATACCACCACCATGCAGCTAAGTTACGTAGCCTAATCGTCATTGTTTTTACGACCAGTGGCGGTTCTAGCACTAAAAGACTGGGGGGGCCAACTTGGGGCCAAGGTAAATGTGGGGGGGCAAAACAAAAGTTTGGAGGGTCCTGTAACTAGTGGGGGGGGGGGGGGCTGTGGGCACCACATAAAATTTTGAAAGTTGAGCACTTTCCAGGGTCAATCTGAGGCCTAGGGAGAGATATGTTAGACTATCAAAGTGATATTCAGTTAGAAAAAAAGTATTTTCAAAAGAACATTGGGGAAGAATTAAACGAAAGTTCATCTGAGATTTCAGTCTCAGGTCCATTTTCTCTGCTGGTGAGTATAATAATCCAAGCTGGAAATGTGAAAATTCGTGCTCTCAGGTACGTTTTATTGAAAAGAAAAGACCAATAATAATACCAAACATACTGAACAATTAAAATGTCAAAAATATGTCAGTTGTTTATAATCCCATCAACATAAATGTGTTATGTACGTACCTTAGTCTACCTATAACCTCATACGTTGAAAATTCTGTATACACAAACAGCTATGATTTTCAGACATTGGCATGCAAATGCTACATTAGACACAATGGTGATGATACCTTCATTCGGCAGCAATATATTTAGTGCAGCTTAATCCTACGATTATCATGCCGACTGTCAAATTCATCAACAAAGCCATCTAAATCAGTTCCCTCAGCGAGTGCACTTTCAATCGACAATAGTGCAATGTTACTCAGTCTGTCACTTGTCATAGAATTTCTGAGAAATGTTTTCACTAATTTCATTTTTGAAAAGCTCCTCTCACATGAAGCGCTGGTAACAGGAAGAGTTACGGCTATCAACAATAACTTGTATAAACAATCAAATGCAGCCTTGTACGGACATATGAATGACAGGAATTGTGCAATTGATGTAGGTTGTTCAGGTTCTTTCATGAGTAATTTTTTCACTATAGGTATCTCATGTTTTAAATCACTTTGATTGACTGAGTAGGCCACTGCAAATGCCTTCAAATTTTGTTCAGACAAGAATGTCTGTCCTCCAGGACAGAGAGCTGAAATACCACAGAAAATCGCAGATGAGTCTGGTAAGACGACGGTCTAACTCGCTAATCAAACAGTCTAATACTCATAGGTGGGCGTTATCGCGATAATTTATCGCGATAACGATATCAGGTTATCGGTTATCCGATTTTTTTCTTCCCCGCGTTATCGATTCATCGGTATCGCCGATACTTTAGGTTCCAAACTAGCGATAATCGATAATTTAATTTTTTTGGTTCCAGTTTAGCACAGGGGCGAGCCGCGCGTGCCTTGGAGGCAGAAATACACTTTCAAATGTAGTTATTTTACTTAAAAACAGTACTTTTCATTAGTGAAGAGACAGGATAAACATTGAATTTAGAAGATATTAGTGTGCAAAAGGTAAATGAAGGGTTTTCTAACAGTTTACTGATAGCATTTAAGATTTTATATTTAAAATATCAATATCGTTATCGGTAGTACCGGAACTTTGGATTGATCGATTTATCGGTTATCGCCTTATCGGGCGATACATTTATCGCCAGTTATCGATTATCGGTTATCACCGATAAGGTTGTCGTTATGGATTTATCGGCTATCGTGATAATTTTTTTTGTTATCGCGCCCACCTATGCTAATACTTCATACAAGATGCTGCTGTGCTGCACGTGACTTGAGTCATATCTTTGACCGGTTGTTTTCAGCACGATGAATTCATCAAGTTGTCGAGGTTTTCTTCTCCGACTTCTATTCATTAATGGTGAAATGCAGCATTTCTTACAGAGTTCAGTGACCTTCTCAGAGTACTGCTCGATCAAGTTGGAGTCTCGCGTATCAGCTAGATCTTCGCTGAGTGATGAAATGAGCTTGACTGCTTTTCCTAAGTCAGCTTGTTTGTCCTGTAGCTGTTATATGAATTTTCCCTAGAATTTCCGAGAAAAAATGCAGTAAATAAACAAACTCTGCTTCTATCTGCGCAAGTATACCTCGAGCGGATACATCTCGAGATCCAGTGTCATCTGCAGAAGTCTCCTTCAGGAGTCTTACTATACATTCCAGCCGCAGCAAAGTGTTTTCACACGAGATGGCCCGACACCACCACCGTGTGTCACTGAGATTTTGCAGTTCTCGTGCTTGTTCTTTAGGAAACATTTCATGCTGTATAGAAAGGAACTTTTCGTGAACTACAGAGTTACTAGCGAAAATATAGAATTCTTCAAGCAGACTAAAGATCAGCTGCTTGAGGCACATACTTTGCAGCATTGATCAAAACCAAATTGAGTCTGTGTCCGTAGCAGTGTACATAATAGGCAAAAGGAGCTTTATCACGAATGCGTGTCCCTCCTTTTATTCTCCACAAGACAAGCGACGCCTGATAAGGCCTGCCTTATCATACTCAAGAAAGGGAGGTCATGTCCCACCCTGCGACCCTCTCGGGTCACGAGCCAATTTATCTCCTCTCCTCTCAGAGAAAGTCAGGTGGTGTTATCATATACTATACATAGCATACATCAAGTCATACACACACATTTCATGTCCTGCAGACATCACAAACCAAATACACACCAATTTTCGAAATCATACCAAACAAAATATTACTGTTGTGTCAACAGGGAGGAATAACCACTATGCAGTTGTGATTACGTGAATGGAGAAGAACTGGAGGAATAAAACTAATCAAACTAATAATTAATTAGCCACGTACGCCACTAAATAGTAGACATTTTAAATGTAAACATAAGTAAATGAACGAAATTTATAAATGGATGTATTAACAGAAACTCATTTCTTACCAAACTCATCTTTGTTTGGGACTAACAAAACAAATCAGAAGACCATGTTGTCATTAGGAATTGTGTTGCCACAGGACTCTCTGTAAAATTAGACAAATTGAGGAAAAAATCTACGTAATATTTGCTAAAATTGAATAGGGTTAGGTAGAGGTATATATAGCTCAGACTCCTGAGTCCTCACGCCAAGCATTAACGACAGTTCTCTGCGTGTGTGGGGTTTCATCTATCATCTATGACGCCATTCATGCCAAGCCTTGATGTTAGTCCACAAACCATAATCGTCATGCCAAATGCCAACCCACGTACACCGCGTGTGGCCAGCCACCTCACGCACTAACGTATTGTAAACATCAATAACAAAACAGGAGAATAAAGAGAGGACGACAAGCACTGATGCGGGTAAGGTCCGTAAGGATTCGATCATACGCAAGAAATGTAGGTACTCTACATCAGGTGAAACCGGTATATCGCCATTCGCCAACATACGCCATCTTCCACTTAGCACATTATAGTCACCAGCAAGAAAGCACTCACACGAATATATCGTCATGTAAGAAACTATCGGCCCAATAGTGTGTGACACGTAGAAGACATAAGGCGTTTTCTGCGGGGGATTTTTGGTTGCAACCGGAAAATTTTCGGTTGCAAACGGTCACAACAACAACAACAAATGATTGCGGGTCGGGCCAATCATCTTCCCTGGATGGTTGAACAGGGATCGAAATTTGAGCAGCCGAAAATTTTTCGGTTGCAATCAGGATCCCCGCAGAAAACGCCTATAATAATTGAACACACACAGTGACACATTTACCCATAATATTGTAATCCTTGTTTCCCGCCCAATCCAAATGTAAATAAACCTATGAGCATGAAAAGGACCTCTATCAAAATATGAGAAAACAGATGTATCAACTATGTCATGAAAGTCATTAATGATAATAATAATAATAATAATAGTACCTAATGATGATAATAATGATAATAATAATAATAATTATTATTATTTTTATTATTGTAAGCAGTATTCCCGAATCCTGTTATCGCGTAGTGGTGTCTGGTTTTTAAGAGGCCCGTAGCCCCGTGGCCCTTGCCAACTGGGCACGATCGGCGGCTGAAAGGAACCGTGGGGGGGCCAAGCAGGCCGCCTAAATTCTGGGGGGGCCATGGCCACCCCCATGCCCCCCGTAGAACCTGCCACTGTTTCGACATTCCAACGTTATAAAACAAGGCCGAGTTTAGTGTTTGTAAATTTTTGAGAACATTATTTTTGTCGATGTCCCTGGTATTCCCGGGCCGGCCAGGAGTTGTGATCGACGCTGTCAGGCTTGTTGGATAATATTATATACAAATGTAAACAGATACATAACTATATATCCTAATTTTAACCAGGTGTCCTACAGCCCGCCTAAGCCTCTAGAAACGTTAAAGGCAGATTGACAGATGCTCGTGGCAAATCAGTATCAGGGGGCTCCACAGGCGACGCACTGGACGCGTGCTTCACTGTAAGCCTCCAGGCATGTTGGGCCCTTATAAGGGCCCCCTAGGGGCCCTTATGAGGCCCCTTATAAACCCTATGAGGACCTATGAGGCCCCCAAAACGCACCTAAAATTGATCAAAACTGCAAAAAAAATTTACAGCAGTGGGAACCTCAGCTGAGTAAGCTCGTTCGCTACCACCCACACCTCAACAGTGGGCCCTATATAATATGTGCGTCTTACAGGTATCTCTGTGGCGCCCTGACCAGTAATCATACCTACCGATACCTGAATGTTTTTTAAGGGTGTCGTACGTGCGAGTCAACAAGGAACTTTGACCTCCCCCCCTCCCCTCCCCTCCCCTCGCCACTCCCCTCCTTTCCCTTCCCTCCCCTCCCTCCCTACACCGGAACAATAACAGCGGGATGGCCAAATGAGCGGGCAACACGCTGGGGGCTGCTCCTCATCGCACCACAAGGACCCAACACCCAAGCCACCAGCCCTACATTCCTCCTCCTTTTAAACCACAAGCGGTCTGCGGGACCTCCTACATAAAAACACTCTTCTTTATTCTCTCTATACTCAGGAAACTCACCACCACTATACAAACCAGATAATTGCTTCTCGTCTATGGCGACCACTTGTGCCATATGACCTGATGTCTGACACATCCCCCTTTTTGGCATTAAATCAATCAATCAATCACATACACACTTACGTAAAACCAATACTTCAGAGTTCATCACAAGGACTCCTCTTCCTAATTGGACAGTTTGGGTGAAGCTTTCCCCTCCCCCAGACCTGTGACCCTGCGCATTATCGAACACCCGGAACGAAGACCCGGGCATCTGTCTGCTTCAGGGGCTGGGCAGAACCGGACCAATCCCAGTGGCTGCGCGGCCGCCTTCGTCACCGCACGTTCCCCACGGCGAGGCTTTGGATGGGCTCTTAATGGTGGTGGTGAGCTTGCACGTTGACCGCCGGGGAGTGCAGCTGCACTAGATCCGGAGGACAGACCTGGAGGCGGATGGACGGCACTTTCCTTTCAAGACTGTGTCTTATAATTCCCTAATGGCATTAATTATAATGTATCTCTTGTTATCTGTTGTTAGCCATAAAAATTACGAAAGGTAACGATATTACCAAATTAGGTCAGCCGACAAGGAACTAAACAGGGTCATATCTATAAACTTGCATATATTAACTAAAAATCGTCTAATTGTAGTCATATTAAATGGATCAGAGGGAAGCGCTGCTATCTTCAGTCCCCGCAAAACAACAGAGTGAAGCCGACTCTCTATGTGGCGCGCGGGCTTTCATGCTTTATAACATTACCAATAGATGTACTACTGTAAATCATGTAGCTCTGATGTACTCAGACTGTAGCATGTCATCTGTTTTGTCTCTGTGTTGCGTCACTACCTCATGCAGGACACTTAATGATAAATGGAATAGTATAAAAAAAAAAAAAGGTAATAATAATAAATAATTAAAAATGAGAATAAATAAAAAATTGAAGACATATATTAAGAGATGTGATTCTGTTCCTGCCTCGGGATATTATTGTTGTAGGTTTTTTTATGAAAGAACACGTAACGTAAAAAAAAAAAAATAAAATAAATAATAAATAAATAAATTAATAAAATAAATAAATAAATATATAATATACCTATATATGTATGATTATATATTATATATATATATTATAATTAATATATATCTATATATATATATATATATTACTATATATATGATACATATATAAAATAAAAGAATAAATAAATAAATAAAATAATAAATAAATAAATAATATAAAAAAAATTAAATATAATAATAAATAAATAAATAAATTATAGTATATAAATAAAATAAAAAAAAAAAAAAATAAAAAATAAATAAATAAATAAAATAATATATATATATATATATATATATATATATATAATATATATATATAATATATATATATATATAATATATATATATATATATATATATAATATATAATTAATAGATAGATAATAATATAGATAGATATATAATAAAATGATATATAGTAATGATAGATATAGATATGATAATATATATATATATAATAATAGATAGATAGATAGATAGATAATGATAGATGATAGATAGATAGATAGATAGATAATATAGATAGAAGAGCATAAAGCTAAAGAGACAAAACAAGATAGAGTATAGAGAGATAGACTAACGTAACCAAACATGACCAACGTAAAATAAATCCAATAAGACTTACGATACTACTTTTGGTACTTTATGATTTAATGCTGATAAACTAAATAAGTGTATATGCATTCTGATAATTCTAATTTGTAGAAACATTGAAAGAGTAACAAGTCATTCGGAGACATACAAGAGAAGGGTGGAGGGATCTCCCTCCTGTGAGGGCTGCAGCTACCTCAGCATCTCGGCAGGGACGGTCACCTCGACAAGTTGCCCTGCCTCAGCTCTTTGGCCGCGCTCTTGCGGCAGTTGCCGGCCAGGACCACAGCAGTCAACACCCGACATGGAGAGGCGCCACGGCTGCCACACCACCCACCATGCGCCACCGCGGCGCCAGTGGTCAGGAGCTTCCTTCAGCGTCCTGTAAAGCGCCACGTTGGCGGCACCCACGCACCGGTCAGAGCACAGAGATGCTGTCTGCCACCCTACACGCCACAGCCGGTGCCGCACGCCACTGCCAGGTTGGCGAACCACACAGGGCGGGCAGCGGGCACTGGCCTGTTCCTGAACGTCCAGGAGGCAAGGCTTTTTCGGGCACCTGAAGAAGATCGGCAATGCGCTGTGGTTGAGACTGTACGTTGTCTCAACCAGAGTTGACGAGAGGCTGTTGCCGTCTCTACCAAGTTTGTCGTCAGAGGAATGTCAAGAATCCGTCATCCTGGACATTGCACTCATCGCTCGTTTCTTCTTACAAAAATTATCGACGGGGCTTGGAATTTATTTTCTGTCTCATGTCCTGCAGCTTCTCACGTTCTCAAAACCAGTTATATTAACCGCTGATCACCCTTAAATCACTCTCCAAATCAAAGGAATTAACATAAACACTAGAAGTCTTTGGCAACATTTCATGAAAGGTTTCAATCACGAATCTATTGAAAGCCACTCGTGTATCCTGCCTTCCTGTGCTCGCCACACACGCCTCACAGCTCAAACTTTCCATCCTGCCCCACTGGGTACACGAACCAGTTGACCAACAGCAAGAAGCACCACATCCACACCACCTTCAGTAAGACGCCCCTCACAGTGAGCTGCCTGGGGGTCCTGGTGGGGCGGCGGGGCTTCCTCACCTGGGCAGGGGCGCGGGAGGGACTTACTCTCGTGCGACAAGATGCACCAGACTGGCGGAGCCTTCTTGAAGGGCTTGTCAGCGCGAGCCAGTGTCGTGGGTATATTGTCGGGGGACTGCTCTCTTGCTGCTGAGGCAACACAAGAACAGTGTTTAGCTCTCTCTGTTGCTCGTATCCCGCCACGTAAGGCTTGCTGGTGATTGCATTAATGATCCGCAGGGCCTTGTCATCCAGCTGGTCGTCCTCGCTGGTCCAGGCCCCGGGGCCGCGCCACCTGCCCGCCGCCTCGGACTCGGTGTGGGGCGGCAGCCTCAACACCAGCCCCGTGGACTTGTTGACGAACGTCACGAAATGGTCTCCCCATAATGCGTCTTTCTCGTCCACGTCCTTTCCGCGGAGAGGCGTGAGGTTGGCGAACCACAGCAGGGCGGGCAGCTGATCGAGCAGAGACCTCACGTATGGCATGTGGCTGTCCTGACGTCCAGGAGGCAAGGGTGTTTCGGGCACCATGGAGAAGATCGGCAACTGCAGTTGCTGGTTGAGATTGTCGCTTGTCTCAACCAGAGGTGACGAGAGGCCGTTGCCGTCGTCGTCACTTGTGTCGTCAAGAGGAATGTCATAGAATCCGTCATCCTGGACATTCTCCTCATCGCTGCTTTCTTCTTCATAATAAATCGACGGGGGAGGAAGTACATCCACTTTGTCCGCGTCCCTCTGTGGGGGAGAGTCGTCAACACCGTCAGACTGTTGCCTGGAGGGCTGACTCACGCTTTCCTCCCCGGCGGGTCCTTCGCTAACCACTGTTGGTGGTCCTTGTCTTACCAAGGACAGCGATAAGCCCTTCATGAGAAACATCTCCAATGAAATGTTCTCAAACACTAAATCTCCATCTTCAACGTCGCCGAAGATGTTTGCAACATTTTCATCAAAGGAGATGACTCCTTTGGCGATCGTCTTGTGCCCGCTCTTGAATTTCACCTTCAGGCGACCTCCCTCGCCGTCATTGGCGGCGAGTTTCCCGAAGTCGCCGCGGAGCTCTGCCTCCGTGTTTTCCCACTTGTCGTTGGGCAGCATTCGCCACGTGTCGGGCGGCACGGTGATGCACGCCACCGGCACGAAGGTCCTCCTGCAACAGCCGAAGCAGCCGCCTGCTGCCTCGGCGTGAAGGTGGACGCTGGTCGGCCACCTGAGGAGGGAGCAAGTCTGCACCCTGCAGGAATATTTCCTTGAGGTCTGCATGTTCTCTCGATTGCTGCTGAGTAGAGGCACGGTGATTGAGGCACTGCCGCTGTATTAAAGATGTTTTCTCAACATGACCATATATAGGATGCTGCTAGATCCAACCTGTGATTGGAACCGCGGCACCTCATATCATCACTACAGGACACACGCGGCCAACAGACAGAAGATCTAAAATGCCAAGAATGACGTCATCGATTCAATGTTCAAACAAAGATAGAGATATATAGAGATAGGGAGAAAAAGAAAGTATTAGCTTATGGAAACATTCAGAAAGAGGAGTACAGCGTAATATTCAGGTGTTTCCAATTATACTGAAATATTACGAGACACTAATAACCTCGCTGTGCATTCGATCCCTGGAGCAACAACAAGACTCGTTTAATACTCGTTTAGGCTGAGCTTTCACGGTGCCGAGGCCTAAAAAAGAGGCTTATGTCCTCATCATTCGCGTCCCGATAACAAGGAAAAGTTTTACAAAATGATTACGTATTACAGACGTGTGTGTGTGTGTGTGTGTGTGTGTGTGTGTGTGTGTGTGTGTGTGTGTGTGTGTGTGTATTTTTCATCAATTTGTATTCATCTAGTTGTATTTTACAGGGCCTGAGCAACGCTCGTATGGCCCCGTCTCCATATCAACATTTTTTTTTATCATTCATCCTTAGTGCTTAGTGTTGGCCGAAGCCAGCACTCCGGGAGGGGGGTCACAAGCCCCCGGCTAACACCCGGTACCCATTCACTGTTGGGTGGACAGGGGCTCGGGTTTTAAGGAAACAGCCCATTTGTATCCGCTCCGTCCGGGGATCGAACCCGGGATTTCTCGGTTGTGAACCGAGCGTGCTATCCCTTACACTACGGAGTACCCGTATCCGTGTGTGTGTGTGTGTGTGTGTGTGTGCAGTGAGGGCTGTCCGGGGATCAAAGTGTTAGCTGAACAATTTTCATATGATGACGTCAGTTTTGGGAAGAACAAGCACGGATACATCTTTTCACTCTAGTCATTGCATCTTTGAAGAGTGTTGATGGTGGGCTCCTGGCTACTTACACTGCTATCACGGCGTTTACATCATTCCTGGGTGTGATGTGGGGTGAGGGTGATGTGTGTAGGAGAGAAAGGGGAGTGAGTGAGTGAGAGTGATGCGGAGGGTAATAGTTACATCGGCCATCTTACAAGGTGCAGGATGAGACAACACGCTACTCAACTCGTGGTTCAAAGATGTGTGTGAACATTCAAGAATTGCAAAACAATACTATTACTCTTTCCCGCCTAGTCATTGTATGAAAAATATGTCGGTCATATCTACAAAATGCATTCGGTTATATAAATAGGCAAATTACGACGGACTTAGTAATTAACATCAAAAGGGAATGACCTGCGGGCAGAAAAAAATCAATAAAAACACCTCTCCCGTGTTCAGCCCCGTTCATAGTACGATATTTATCTTTTAATAAATTGCTGGATTTTGTTCTCTCCAAAATCTTCGAGGCCCCAAATTTCCTTAGTAGCAAATCCGACCGACAAGGCGTTGCATCACAACCCCTTTTGGCATAAAAAATCAATAAACCTCCATTCCCCATGTAGATTCTCTTCTCCTCAACTGGACCCACTTTACGGAGGAACGGCATGTTGACGCCGCCAAACACTTGTTCCACCTCAAAACAAGCCCTGCACACAGGACTCGGCACGGCCCCTGCCGCCGGGCTACGCCCAAACCTTCGAGGCCAGCGCGCCAGATGACCCGCCGGTCTAATCACCTCCGCCGTGCTTGTCACCAAGGTGCTGTGCATGCAGGAGAACCGATAGCAGCACACGCTGACGGCGGTGGTGGAGGCAAATGTCCCGTTAAGTAACATCTAGAGCACTGACGGATCGGTCTTCGCTGAGAAAGGCACGGGAGCGCGGCGGTAAGGAGCGGTGAGGAGGTGCCGTCCTGGAGAACGCTCGTGACCACTGCTCTGCCCTGCAGATGGAGCTGGTGGCCTTGGAGCACGCCAGACACAGTCATGAAAGGAGAGTGGCCGCCCACATCGCCTCCAGGTCTGTCCTCCGGATCCAGTAGCAGCTGCACTCCCCGGCGGTCAACATGCGGCTCACCACCACCATTAACAGCCACATCCAAAGCCTCGCAGCGCTGGGGAACGATGCGGCTGACTAGGCGGCCCGCGCAGCCACTAGGATTGCCGCAGTTCTGCTCAGCCTGAAGCAGACCAAGATGCCCGGGTCTTCGATCGGGTGATCGAGAACGCGAAGGTCACAGTCTGGCGGGAGGCAAAGCTTCACCACAACTTGTCCAATTAGGAAAGACGTCCCTTGTGATGAACTCTGAAGTAGTTGGTGTTTACGTAAGTGTGTATGTGATTGATTGATTGATTGATTTAATTCCAAAAAGGGGGAATGTGCCAGACATCAGAGGTCATATGGCACAAGTGTGTGTGTGTGTGTTTAATTTATTTTTATTTTTACATCACAAAGAACTGGCCAAGGGCACAACAAAAATGGGTAACACAAAGCCCGCTTAGTTGCCAGTCCCTATAAAGAAGACAGTAAGAGAATAAAATAAAAAAGAGGGGTGAGCCAATTTAGTTCGGGTGTGTGTGAGTCTTGTTTGTAGGTATAAGTAATAAGTACGTATGTATGATAACGACCAAATGTATGTAAGCGTAAGAGTATTGTAGTCAGTGTTGTGTGTGTACGTATGTGTGTTGTGCGTATAGAGCTCATTAGTGCAATATGCTTTATCTTTGATTTATAATCTGATTTATAGCACATAATTATTTCATCTATGTCCAACCCACGGCGCGAGTATTCAAGTCCAGTCATTTCACGCTTATAATGTATCGTCTTGTTATCTGTTGTTAGCCATAAAATTACGAAAAGTAACTGAATATACTAAATTTGTCAGCCGACAAGAACTATACAGGTCATATCTATAAAATATTGCATATATTAACTAAAACTCGCCTAATTGTAATTATTTAATTCATATTAAATGGATCAGAGGGAGCAAGTCTGTATCTATCAGTCCCGCAAAACAAACAGAGTGAAGCACCGACTCTCTATGCGGCGCAGCGGTCTTTTCATAACTTTATAACCTCATGTAACTCTGATGTACTCAGACTGTAACATGTATCTGTTTTGTCTCTGTGTTGCGTCACTACCTCATGCAGGACACTTATATAACAATGGGAAAGACATAATAAAAAAAAGGAAATAATAAAATTGATTAAAAAAGGAGATACAATAAAAAAAATTGAAGACATATCTTATGAGAGAGTGATGTTGTTCCTGCCTCAGGGGATATTTTCTGTTGTACGTTTTTTTAAGTGGAAGAGGACCTAAGAAGCGATGCTGAGCGACAAAGCTCATAAGAAGAAGAAGAAGAAGGTACGCCTCTCCAAGTTTGTTTTTGTTTGTTTGTTTGTTTGAAGAATTTCGTCAGTTATCGATGCAGCTGAGATGGATCTCCACTGTAACCAGACAGCTCTCTCTCCTCCTTGGAGGAGAGAGAACTGTCTGCTACCGTAGATAACAGTAAAGTCGCCACCTGCAGTGATGTCGCCAGGCGCCAACTATTACCAATTATAGCATCACTACTGATTTTTATGTGCCACTGAAGATGATACACAGTAGTTTATATCATGACTCCTGTATATCTACACTTGTTTACATCTCTGTTTTTTTATGCTTTGTATCTGCAAGTATATACGGTTTCAAATTTCGCTACGCATTTTTTTTTCGGGCGACGACGACAGCGGTACGACACTCAGTAAATAAACACTAGATGGCGACTCTACTGTTGATAGCCACTTTGTAGATATTTTTGTAATTTGTTCATTTATAGCCATACTATGACACAGATGAAGACACAAAATGACACAGACTCTCCAGATAGCCCCTTCTAACTTTCCTGAAATCATGGATGTAGAAATGTAAGTATTAACGCCACCACACGTCTGTAAACAGAAAAAAAAGTTGTCCTGGCGACTTAACTGTTATCTACGGTAGTGCTTATAGTGTTGGCCGAAGCCAGCACCCCGGGAGGCGGGTCACAAACCCCCGGCTAACACCCGGTACCCATTCACTGCTGGGTGGACAGGTTCCCTGTATTTGTATATTAAAATAAGCGAAACTCTGCCTGGGGCCAAGACAAGATTATAGGAAGACACAAGATACTGAGTTAGATGTTACTTGGCGTATGCTGATGGCATCCTTTTAAGGAAACAAAAGTTATGAAGGTTTTTAGAAGTGACGTGACGTGACAGCACCGGCCGCCGCCCGTTACCATGGCGACGGGCGTCCCCCACAGCCACCACCACCAGGCAGCTATAATAGAGGATATTATACCACCACCATGCAGCTAAGTTACGTAGCCTAATCGTCATTGTTTTTACGACCAGTGGCGGTTCTAGCACTAAAAGACTGGGGGGGGCCAACTTGGGGCCAAGGTAAATGTGGGGGGGCAAAACAAAAGTTTGGAGGGTCCTGTAACTAGTGGGGGGGGGGGCTGTGGGCACCACATAAAATTTTGAAAGTTGAGCACTTTCCAGGGTCAATCTGAGGCCTAGGGAGGGATATGTTAGACTATCAAAGTGATATTCAGTTAGAAAAAAAGTATTTTCAAAAGAACATTGGGGAAGAATTAAACGAAAGTTCATCTGAGATTTCAGTCTCAGGTCCATTTTCTCTGCTGGTGAGTATAATAATCCAAGCTGGAAATGTGAAAATTCGTGCTCTCAGGTACGTTTTATTGAAAAGAAAAGACCAATAATAATACCAAACATACTGAACAATTAAAATGTCAAAAATATGTCAGTTGTTTATAATCCCATCAACATAAATGTGTTATGTACGTACCTTAGTCTACCTATAACCTCATACGTTGAAAATTCTGTATACACAAACAGCTATGATTTTCAGACATTGGCATGCAAATGCTACATTAGACACAATGGTGATGATACCTTCATTCGGCAGCAATATATTTAGTGCAGCTTAATCCTACGATTATCATGCCGACTGTCAAATTCATCAACAAAGCCATCTAAATCAGTTCCCTCAGCGAGTGCACTTTCAATCGACAATAGTGCAATGTTACTCAGTCTGTCACTTGTCATAGAATTTCTGAGAAATGTTTTCACTAATTTCATTTTTGAAAAGCTCCTCTCACATGAAGCGCTGGTAACAGGAAGAGTTACGGCTATCAACAATAACTTGTATAAACAATCAAATGCAGCCTTGTACGGACATATGAATGACAGGAATTGTGCAATTGATGTAGGTTGTTCAGGTTCTTTCATGAGAAATTTTTTCACTATAGGTATCTCATGTTTTAAATCACTTTGATTGACTGAGTAGGCCACTGCAAATGCCTTCAAATTTTGTTCAGACAAGAATGTCTGTCCTCCAGGACAGAGAGCTGAAATACCACAGAAAATCGCAGATGAGTCTGGTAAAACGACGGTCTAACTCGCTAATCAAACAGTCTAATACTCATAGGTGGGCGTTATCGCGATAATTTATCGCGATAATTTATCGCGATAACGATATCAGGTTATCGGTTATCCGATTTTTTTTCTTCCCCGCGTTATCGATTCATCGGTATCGCCGATACTTTTGGTTCCAAACTAGCGATAATCGATAATTTTATTTTTTGGTTCCAGTTTAGCACAGGGGCGAGCCGCGCGTGCCTTGGAGGCAGAAATACACTTTCAAATGTAGTTATTTTACTTAAAAACAGTACTTTTCATTAGTGAAGAGACAGGATAAACATTGAAAATAGAAGATATTAGTGTGCAAAAGGTAAATGAAGGGTTTTCTAACAGTTTACTGATAGCATTTAAGATTTGATATATAAAATATCAATATCGTTATCGGTAGTATCGGAATTTTGGATTGATCGATTTATCGGTTATCGCCTTATCGGGCGATACATTTATCGCCAGTTATCGATTATCGGTTATCACCGATAAGGTTGTCGTTATGGATTTATCGGCTATCGTGATAATTTTTTTGTTATCGCGCCCACCTATGCTAATACTTCATACAAGATGCTGCTGTGCTGCACGTGACTTGAGTCATATCTTTGACCGGTTGTTTTCAGCACGATGAATTCATCAAGTTGTCGAGGTTTTCTTCTCCGACTTCTATTCATTAATGGTGAAATGCAGCATTTCTTACAGAGTTCAGTAACCTTCTCAGAGTACTGCTCGATCAAGTTGGAGTCTCGCGTATCAGCTAGATCTTCGCTGAGTGATGAAATGAGCTTGACTGCTTTTCCTAAGTCAGCTTGTTTGTCCTGTAGCTGTTATATGAATTTTCCCTAGAATTTCCGAGAAAAAATGCAGTAAATAAACAAACTCTGCTTCTATCTGCGCAAGTATACCTCGAGCGGATACATCTCGAGATCCAGTGTCATCTGCAGAAGTCTCCTTCAGGAGTCTTACTATACATTCCAGCCGCAGCAAAGTGTTTTCACACGAGATGGCCCGACACCACCACCGTGTGTCACTGAGATTTTGCAGTTCTCGTGCTTGTTCTTTAGGAAACATTTCATGCTGTATAGAAAGGAACTTTTCGTGAACTACAGA
Source organism: Chionoecetes opilio (assembly GCA_016584305.1). NCBI lineage: Eukaryota > Metazoa > Arthropoda > Malacostraca > Decapoda > Majidae > Chionoecetes > Chionoecetes opilio. The sequence continues at coordinate 92,894 of JACEEZ010019223.1, forward strand.
GTTACTAGCGAAAATATAGAATTCTTCAAGCAGACTAAAGATCAGCTGCTTGAGGCACATACTTTGCAGCATTGATCAAAACCAAATTGAGTCTGTGTCCGTAGCAGTGTACATAATAGGCAAAAGGAGCTTTATCACGAATGCGTGTCCCTCCTTTTATTCTCCACAAGACAAGCGACGCCTGATAAGGCCTGCCTTATCATACTCAAGAAAGGGAGGTCATGTCCCACCCTGCGACCCTCTCGGGTCACGAGCCAATTTATCTCCTCTCCTCTCAGAGAAAGTCAGGTGGTGTTATCATATACTATACATAGCATACATCAAGTCATACACACACATTTCATGTCCTGCAGACATCACAAACCAAATACACACCAATTTTCGAAATCATACCAAACAAAATATTACTGTTGTGTCAACAGGGAGGAATAACCACTATGCAGTTGTGATTACGTGAATGGAGAAGAACTGGAGGAATAAAACTAATCAAACTAATAATTAATTAGCCACGTACGCCACTAAATAGTAGACATTTTAAATGTAAACATAAGTAAATGAACGAAGTTTATAAATGGATGTATTAACAGAAACTCATTTCTTACCAAACTCATCTTTGTTTGGGACTAACAAAACAAATCAGAAGACCATGTTGTCATTAGGAATTGTGTTGCCACAGGACTCTCTGTAAAATTGGACAAATTGAGGAAAAAATCTACGTATTATTTGCTAAAATTGAATAGGGTTAGGTAGAGGTATATATAGCTCAGACTCCTGAGTCCTCACGCCAAGGATTAACGACAGTTCTCTGCGTGTGTGGCGTTTCATCTATCATCTATGACGCCATTCATGCCAAGCCTTGATGTTAGTCCACAAACCATAATCGTCATGCCAAATGCCAACCCACGTACACCGCGTGTGGCCAGCCACCTCACGCACTAACGTATTGTAAACATCAATAACAACACAGGAGAATAAAGAGAGGACGACAAGCACTGATGCGGGTAAGGTCCGTAAGGATTCGATCATACGCAAGAAATGTAGGTACTCTACATCAGGTGAAACCGGTATATCGCCATTCGCCAACATACGCCATCTTCCACTTAGCACATTATAGTCACCAGCAAGAAAGCACTCACACGAATATATCGTCATGTAAGAAACTATCGGCCCAATAGTGTGTGACACGTAGAAGACATAAGGCGTTTTCTGCGGGGGATTTTTGGTTGCAACCGGAAAATTTCGGTTGCAAACGGTCACAACAGCAACAACAAATGATTGCGGGTCGGGCCAATCATCTTCCCTGGATGGTTGAACAGGGATCGAAATTTGAGCAGCCGAAAATTTTTCGGTTGCAATCAGGATCCCCGCAGAAAACGCCTATAATAATTGAACACACACAGTGACACATTTACCCATAATATTGTAATCCTTGTTTCCCGCCCAATCCAAATGTAAATAAACCTATGAGCATGAAAAGGACCTCTATCAAAATATGAGAAAACAGATGTATCAACTATGTCATGAAAGTCATTAATGATAATAATAATAATAATAATAGTACCTAATGATGATAATAATGATAATAATAATAATAATTATTATTATTTTTATTATTGTAAGCAGTATTACCAACTCCTGTTATCGCGCTAGTGGTAGTCTTGGTCTATTAAAGAGCCCCGTAGCCCCGTGGCCCCTTGCCACGGGGCCACGATCGCGGCTTGAAAGTGGACCCGTGGGGGGGCCAAGCAGGGGCCAGCCTAAATTCTGGGGGGGCCATGGCCCCCCCATGCCCCCCCATAGAACCGCCACTGTTTACGACAATTCCCTTGACAATGGCTGAGCTGTGTTGATAAATGTTTGAGAACATTATTTTTGTCTGTGTTCTGGTATTCCCGGGCCGGCCAGGAGTTGTGATCGACGCTGTCAGGCTTGTTGGTGATAATATTATGATATACAAATGTAAACAGATACAATACCTATATATTCCTAATTTTAACCAGGGTGTCCTACAGCCCGCCTAAGCCTCTAGAAACGTTAAACAGGACAAGATGAAGAGATGCTCGGGGCAAATCAGTATCAGGGGCGCCCACAGGCGGACGGACTGGACGCATGTGCGTCCACTGTAAGCCTCCAGGCATGTGTGGGCCCTTATAAGGGCCCCCCTAGGGGCCCTTATGAGGCCCCTTATAAGGCCCTATGAGGCACCTATGAGGCCCCAAAATGCACCTAAAATTGATCAAAACTGCAAAAAAAAATTTTTTTTTCAGGGGTGGCTTACAGGGCCCCACCCGGACCCCTCAGCTGAGTAAGCTCGCTTCGCTCGCCACCACACCCATCAACAGTGGACCCTATATAATATGTTCGTCCACTACAGGTATCTCTGTGGGCGCCCCTGATCAGTATCATAACCTCACACGACCTGGATGGGTTAAGGGTCGTGGTAGTCGTGTGTAGTCAACAAGGAACGTGACCTCCCCCCCTCCCCTCCCCTCCCCTCCCCTCCCCTCCTTTCCCTTCCCTCCTCCTCCCCTCCCTTACACC
>JACEEZ010019223.1:100434-205571 GCA_016584305.1 Chionoecetes opilio
TCTCTTTCTTATGCAGCATGTCCTGTCACTCCTGACTATATTAAGAGAGGAGTCATCTAAATACAAAAATGCATTAAGAGGAATGTGTGAGCAAATTCACTTACTGACACTGAAGAGGCTGGAATACTCATCAGAGTTCCTAGTATTTTCATCTCTCTTATATAGCTGCTCTCCTCAAGGATACAGGCTACTGAGGACTATGGGATACTTGATCTTGCCTTCCTATTCTACAGTTAGAAGACTGTCATTATCTCAGAATTTGAGCCCAGGAGCAGAACAACACAATAGTAACTTTCTATCATACATAAAGAATAAATTAAAATGTTTATCAGCAAATGATCTAACAGTGACACTAATGATTGATGAGATTCACATAAAGCCATTTTTTGATTAGAAGGGTGGTAATGTTGTTGGCCCAGCATTTGATACTAGTGAAGCAGCTAGAAGTGCTTTTGTGTTTATGGTAAGCAGCTTATGTTCCAAGTTTAAAGATGTAGTTCACATTTTACCAACGAGAATTATGAAAGCAGAAACCCTTTTTACATTCATAAAAGAAGTCATAATTGGTCTGGAACAGATAGGATTCAAGGTAATATGTGTTGTAACAGATAATAACTCTATTAATAGAAAAGCTATGTCATATTTTGCTCAGCCACCTACATTATCAATAGTCTACCCTCATCCTTCTTCATTAAAGTCAAGACCTCTCTTTTTCATGTTTGATGCTGTACATTTACTAAAGTGTATAAGAAATAACTGGTTAGGTCAAAAAGACATTGATAAGACCATGAAATATCCACATTTTTCCTTTGATGACTTAGACTTTATACCCACAAAAATTTGCAGTGCTCCTTTCGTAACTCTGAGGAAACTTCACTCTTTGGAAGCAGAGTCACTCTTAACTTATGCTTATAAACTCACATTAAAATCGCTGTGTCCATCTAATCTAGAAAAACAAAATGTAAACTTAGTACATCGCATATTTAATGCGTATGTCATCCAGGCAGTTCTTACTTTAGGGGAAAAACACTGTTTGCCCTTTTACCGTGAAGTTGCAGATTATGTAAGAATAATCTCTGTGTGGTGGACTGTCATGAATGTTAATTCTTCATACAAAGGTTGCCGCCTTAAAAACAATTATGCTAGTCCATTAACAGATGATATTGATAAGGAAGGATATATATTCCTGCACAAATTTTGTAACTGGCTAGACGCTTGGAATATCATAGACGTAGTCGGTGGTAAATTAACCAAGGAAACATTTACTGCAATAAGACACACAACCTTAGCAATGATCCAGGCAACCAGTTATTGCATAAATGAACTGAAAATGTCATATGTATTAACAGCCAAATTTCAAACTGATCAACTTGAGGCCAGATTCAGTCAATATCGCCAACTTGCTGGCTGTAATTATAATGTTTCTATGCGACAGGTATTTGAGTGTGAAAAGAAATTACGACTTATGTCAGTACTGAAAATACCCCTCAGAAACCATAACGTAGACTTATCTGATTTAAAAGAAACGAAGTGGGAGAAAATGCACAGTGATGGTTTATCTAATTTCAATAGCTTTGATGTAGAAATTACACAGGATGATATTGAAAAAAGCATGGATGTTCTTCCAGTTCTAACATATTTGGCAGGCTATTGTTGCTATGTGGTTACCAGAAAAATGAAATGTAATTCATGTAAAGACTTGCTAACTTGTAATGAAAATGTAGAGGATTTGCAAGCCAGGAACAGCTACATACAAGGCATTAGCAGAGGTTCTCTTCTCTACCCTGATGAGGCAGTAGTCAATATAGTTATGTACAATTATATTGCAGTCAACAAACTAACAGCAAACCCTGCCTTCACACATTCATTGAACCAGAGAAATGTCGCCACAGAAATAACAATGAATATCCTTGCAGATAATGATGTTCTCCTACCAAAGAATAATTGCAGTAATGACCACAGCATAGATAAAGTTCAGAAAATGTTAGTGTGGGCGTCAACAAATGCCTTACTCAACAATTTCCAACAATTCAACCAAAGAAAATGATCTCCTACACCAGAGTAAGAAAGCTGGGGAAAAAAAGGAAGCTTCAGACGTTAACGGGATAATGTTACTGAGGTTAATGTCAATCATATTCGTCATTCACTTTTCTTACTATGATAAAATCATGTAGACTAATTAAAATTTGTTATTAAATTTTTTAATTAAAACCATGTTGTGGGTTTCTTTATCTCAATTATAGAATCTAGAATTTTATGCCAGGGTAGTTGCAATGAATTACTGATTTTAATATAAAACTGTGATAGTGACCACTAATAAATGCTAAAGAACTAATTATATTTAAGTTACAGAAGAATTACTGTTTTATACATTATTCACTTATAAAGGTCTGGGAAAGCATTTATAAATTACTGTATAATATACGTAGCCGACAGAGCGAGAGAGCGTGGCCACCGAGAGAGACTCGGTGGCCACGGGGAGAGGACGGAGCGGGCGAGATGACTGGCTGATGACGTCACGGCACATCGCTCTGGCCTTGTGTAAGGAGGCCGTGCCCTAGGCCGGTGGGAGTGTGGGGCCCTGAATGAAATGTGGGGTAAAATTCTAGAGTCTTTTCCCGCCCTTATTAGTGTTTTTTTTCTCTCCAGACCTTCACACATCCCTTCAGATAACTCTAAAACGTAATTATAAAGTGGGGGAGAGATTCCCCCTTCAACCCCCCCTCCCCCCTATATTACCCCCGCCCTGGACCCCAAAAAATAAAATTACTAACCTAACCTCACTACAACCTAACCAATAACCTCCTAACGAGATCTAAGGGAGGGAAAGGACTACAATGTTACCAGGTTAGGTTAGGTTAGGTTATATTGAGGTTAGGTTAGTAATTTATTTTTTATTTTTTAATCTCTCCTCCACTTTATTATTACGTTTTAGAGGTATCTGAAGGGATTTGTGAAGGTCTGGAGAAAATAAAACCGCTAATAAGGGCGGGAAAGGACTCTAGAAGTTTACCAAATGTGGTTCAGATCTCATATTAGTTTAATTGAAACTTTTTCCACCCATATTTTACATTATGTTGGTAGTAATTTGTGGCATATTATGGTACATGCAATGTAACAGTGTTCCAGCAAATAAGAAAGGTCCAGCATTCATATTCTCATTGAAAACATATTTTTTCCCCTGGGGTGCGGGGCCCTTGCGGGCGCGGGGCCTAGGCAATGGCCTACTCGGCCCCCCCCTAAATCCGCCACTGCCGCTGCCCAAGAGCTGGACTCTCGCCTGTCTCGAGGACTGCCTCGAGGACTTCCTCGAAGAGGACTTCGAGTCGCGCGCTTAGGCCTCGACGGCAGTGGAGAAGCCCGCGTGCCTCGCATCAGACGCCTGAGGCCCAGCCTTCTCCCGGCACCGCAGGAGCCCAAGGCCTTGCCGGGGTGGTGGGCCGCCGTGTTGGAGGAGGGCAGGCCTGTGTCGGAGGCTGAGCTAGAGCACAGCGTGTTCCACTTTCCCGTGCCCGTACCGCCCCCCGCGTGGAGGAGGCTGAGGATGACGACGAGCTTGGGGAGTGTGTGGAGGGCAAGAAAGCCCCGTCACTCCTGAGTGTGGCTGGACGCTGGTCACATGTGCAGCATGTGCAGCACCACGCGGTGACGGTGCTTGCCGCCAGCAGGGCCTCCAGGGGGGGTGCCTCGAGAGACAAGACAGGGCGCGCCGCCAAAAAGAACAGAGGAAGCGAGAAACCTTGTGTGTATATATATATATATATATATATATATATATATATATATATATATACATATATATATATATATATATATATATATATATATATATATATATATATATATATATATATATATATATATATATATATATATATATATATATATATATATATATATATATATATAATATATATATATATATATATATATATATATATATATTATATATATATATATATATATATATATATATATATATATATATATATATAATATTATATATATATATATATAATATATATATATATATATAATATATATATATATATATATATATATATTATATATATATATATATATACATATTCGTCTGTGGGGGAAGGGGCTATTAGCGAGACCACCGAGAGACATCATCTCGGTGGCCACGCTATTAGTGGGGTGGCTTATGGCCAAAAAATAACCAAATCGTTACACGCTGGCCCAAAGCACCAAATTTGGTACATGCATAGTTTAGGTCAATACAAACATTTTTGGAAGGGGGTACCCGATTTTAAAGGTCATTGTCATGGTCAGGTCAAGGTCAAAGGTCAAAATGGGGTAGTACTGTCATTTCAGGTGGCAGTTTATTTTTACCATGCTTTATGTAGTGTAGTTACTAACAGCATTGCTGATGGTGTGCGTTTTTCTGTTTCAGGGTGCTTCCTGGTTGAGGACTGAAATCAGCCCAGGCAAGTAGAGGAGAGTTTGCATTTCAATCTTCGACACAACATGGATTGGTCAAAGTGCATTATATGCGGTACAGCAGACGGTGCTTTAAAGTGTCCTGCAACACAACAGGATGGCAAAGGTCCACAAGCATACGAGGACTTTATGAAAAATGTACAGGGGTTTAAAGAACTGAAATCATTGCCTGCCTGTATTTGTTTCGATGATGATGTGACTGCAAACGATCTCAATGTGCCAAGTGGCATAAAAACTGTCATTTGTTATTTGCCAAATCAAAACTGCTAAGGGCACAGGAGAGAAATGCTAGAAAGAGGAATGTTGACCACTCTGGCGATGGTGCTTGTACTGGACAAAGAAAGTCCAAACGGGTATCTCTACCTGATGAACTCAAGTGTTGCAACATGTGTATATTTTGCAAGAAGTCAGATGGTGTGCTTCACAGTTGTGCAACTTTAGGACTAGACAAAACACTACGAGAACAAACAGAAGCACTACAGGATACTGATTTGTTAGCTACTATTGCGGGTGGGGATCTTGTTGCTATTGAAGCAAAGTATCACAAACAATGCATGGATGCATTCCGCGTTCGATACAGAAGTTACAAACGATCTCAGGCTACATTATCGGATTCAACTGATCAATCAATGACAGACGCGAGGGTATTCGCAGAAATAATATCTTTCATTGAAACGAATGTCGAGGAGGGGGAGTACATATTTCCATTAGCAGATCTGCACAAAATGTGTGTAACTCGCTTTGCAGCCTTGGGGTATGAGAAACAGGTGAATAAGACACGACTGAAAAAAAACCTTCTGGGTCATTACCAGGATCAATGTCAGGAACAATCAGTTGGCAAGCAAACAGTCCTTGTTTTTAATGAAGGCCTTCAAAAGCTCTTGAAAGAAAAGTTGAACTCTCGTGATTTTGAGAAAGACGCTCTCTCAATGGTACACGTGGCAAAGGTAATACGACAAGAAATCTCCAAGACAAAATTCCGTACATTTGATGGAAGTTTCACCCCAGATTGCCAAGATGATTCAGTGCCAAATTCTCTCAAGGTCTTGATCTCCATGTTGTTATATGGATCAAACATCAAGGAGCAGACAGCAAGAAATTCACAAGCATGTCTGACAATATGCCAGCTGATTAGATTCAATTCCAAAGAAAAGCCCAAAGTAGCAGACAAATGTTTTATATGTTGAAAATTATTTTGGAAATGGCTAAAGACGGCAATTAGCGAAGTTTGACCTTTAACCTTGACCTGACCTTGACCTTGACCTTTAAAATTGGGTACCCCCCTCCAAAAAGTTTTGCTTTGGCCCAAAGTATATGTGTGCCAAATTTGGTGCTTTGGGCCAGCAGGTAACGATCATTGCCATAAGCCACCACACTATATGCAGTATAAGTGAGTATGTGTGAACTGTTTTGTATCTGTGTTGTTCCTTTGCGGATATTCTCGGCGTCGCGGGATACTGAAAGAAATTTGCTTCCTAAGAAATTATATAATTTATACAGTAAATAAAATAAAAATAGATGTTTCTCAGAGGCGGCAATTCATTTACCATTCCGAAGTAGTGAGGGTAACAACCTTCTTAGATGATTGATGGTGTATGGTAGTTTACTTATATGCTGGTATCTTCCTTATCTATTACAAAGAGATTAAGCAATTGAATCCAGTGCATTGAATTACTTAACCATAAGACATACTTTGCACCAAAGAAAAGAAGAAAATAGACACCAATTGGCTCGTGACCTAAAACCGTGAACGGTATCAAAAGGTGAGGAAAAAATTATTTCATGATTGCTATGAAGTTTACCATGATTAATATATGAAAACCTGATATATACTGAATATGTAATTAATCTCTCTCTCTCTCTCTCTCTCTCTCTCTCTCTCTCTCTCTCTCTCTCTCTCTCTCTCTCTCTCTCTCTCTCTCTCTCTCTCTCTCTCTCTCTCTCTCTCTCTCTCTCTCTCTCTCTCTCTCTCTCTCTCTCTCTCTCCAGTGGTGGTTCTAGCACTAAAAAACTGGGGGAGCCAACTTGGGGCCAAGGTAAATGTGGGGGGGCAAAACAAAAGTTTCGAGGGCCTGTAACTGGGGGGCGGGGGGGTGGGGGAGATGCGCTCTGGGCACCACATACATTTTTGAAAGCTGTGCACTTTCCAGGGTCAATCTGAGGTCTATGGAGGGATATGTTAAACTATCTAAGTGATATTCAGTCATAAAAAAAACCCATTTTCAAAAGAACATTGGGGAAGAATTGAACGAAAGTTCATCTGAGATTCTCTGGTCCATTTTCTCTGCTGGTGAGTATAATAATCCAAGCTGGAAATGTGAAAGTTCATGCTCTCGGGTACGTTTTATTGAAATGAAAAGACCAATAGTAAGCATAATACCAAACATAAGAAACAATTATGATGCAAAAAATATGTCAGTTTATACAATGCACATCAACAGAAGTGTATTATGTACGTACATAAGTCTACCTATAAACCCATACGTTGAAAATACTGTAGACCAATAGCTATGATTTTCAGACATGGGCATGCAAATGCTACATTAGACACAATGCTGGTGATACGTTGTTCATTCGGCAGCAATATATTTAGTGCAGCTTAATCCTACGATTATCATGCCGACTGTCAAATTCATCAACAAAGCAATCTAAATAAATTCCTTCAGCGAGTGCACTTTCAATCGACGCAATTTTCAATCGAAACCCTGGCGATTCTGTTCATGCATACATACGACCACAGCCCGGGCCCAATCACACAAGTTTGTTTAATTACTTAGCACATAACCTGACGACAGTGATGGCCACAGATATTCGGTAATGTATTATTATATGGAATACCAAATAATAAGAACATAAGAACAAAAGAAGATAAGGAAGCTACAAGAGGCCGCGAGACCTACACGTGGTAGTTCCTGTTACTTAACTCTATCTATATCCACCTTTCCTCCCCATCCATGAAATTATCCAGCCTCCTTTTAAAGCTCCCTATGACTCCGCACTGACCACCTGACGACTGAGTCCATTCCAATCATTTACCACACTATTTGTAAACCAATTTTTCCCTATCTGCTTTTCAAATCTACGCTTTTCCAGTTTGAATTTCCAGTTAGTACTTCTTGTTCTACCCTGATTACTAGCCTTTATTGTATCCCTTTAACCACTTAAAAACTTTTATCAGATATCCTCTTAATCTGCGTCTCTCGAGTGAGTGTAAATTTAATAGCTTCAATCTCTTCTCATAACTAAAATTACGCATCCGCTGTATCATTTTGGTCATCTTTTTCTGCACTGACTCTAGCAAGGCTTGAGATTGATTGATTTAATGCCAACAAAAGGGGAATGTGCCAGTAGGCTTGAGAGAGAGAGAGAGAGAGAGAGAGAGAGAGAGAGAGAGAGAGAGAGAGAGAGAGAGAGAGAGAGAGAGAGAGAGAGAGAGAGAGAGAGAGAGAGAGAGAGAGAGAGAGAGGAGAAGAGAGAGAAGAGAGAGAGAAGAGAGAGAGAGAGAGAGAGAGAGAGAGAGAGAGAGAGAGAGAAGAGAGAGAGAGAGAGAGAGAGAGAGAGAGAGAGAGAGAGAGAGAGAGAGAAAAAAAAAATAGGGGTAGTCTCGTGGCATGACATGTAGTGAAGATATAGTGAGAGATTGGAGTTAGGGCGATGAGTGAGCGGTGATAGGCTGTCGCAGTCCTCCTCCCCAACTCCAAGCTCCCTTCCCTGGGTTCCAATATTAAACAAAATCATCCTTAATATTGCCGGGGTGCCTGCAATCACGAACCTGAGGAAGGTAAAGATAGACTGAAGATGCAGCCTTTCATAGACTACTACGAGGTGCTTAACGTGAGCCGCCACGCCACTCCCGACGAAGTGAAGAGAGCCTACCGCCGGCTCGCCCTCCTTCACCACCCGGACAAAAACCTGGACGACGTGGTGGAGTCGGCGGAGCGGTTCAAGGTGATCAAGGCCGCCGCGGACACGCTCTCCGACCCCCGGCAGGCGGCGCGCTATGACCGGGAGTACCGCCAGTACCTCCAGAAGAGGAAGAGGCAGGAGCGAGGCGGGGAGAGGGACCACAAGAGGAGGAGACAGGATCGCGAGGCAGAAAGGCCGGACAAGAGAACACGCCACCAAGACGAGGAGGATGAAGGCGAGGATAGCAATGAAGACGAGTTTTGGCGACGTGCAAAGAGATAGAGAAGAGACAGTAGCAAGGAGAAGGAGAAGATGAGAAGGAAGCAGGAAGAGGCAAGGAGAAAAAGATACGAGAGAAGGAAGCGATGGCAAGACAAAGGAAAGAGAGGTGAAGATCTTTCCGGGGCAGAGACGGACGAGGCGAAGACTGACTCTGAAGACGATTCAGAGCAAGAACAAGAGAGTGAGCGGCGCTCGTAGGACTAGGATTCTGAATCTTCTTACGAGGCCGAGACCGAGGACAGCCCTTGCTCCTCCAGTGACTCGGAGTCCGAGGACGAGTCCGAGCTGTCGACGCCGTCTGATGAGTCCGAGGAAGAAGTCAACCCTTTCTGTCGTAGCGACGACCCTGACTTCGAGCCCCAGTCCGAGGTATCGAGTGACTCTTCCACCGATGAGGAGTCTGAGGCGACGAGTGACTCTTCCACCGACGAGGAGTCCGAGAGCGACGCGTCCCTCGACGACGAGTGCGAGGAGGAGTCTGGGAACGAGACTTCCTGCAGCGACGGCTCTTCCTCCACCTGGGACCCCGACTTTGGCGGCATGTCTGGCGATGAGGCGGAGGAAGCCTCGGCCACGGTCTCTGAGCCAGAGTGGCGGACCTCCACGGACTCCGAGGCGGAGGAAGAGGAGGAGGAACGCTGGTGGGGAAGCAGGCAGAAACGGAAGCGTGGACGCGGCGGGAAAGAGGCCGGAAGTACCAGCAAGAGAGGCAGATCGGAGTGAGTACATAACGCAGAGGAAGGCTTGAAGGACACGTAAGAGCGTCTTTATGGCTGAGCTGATGACTCGGAATCCTGACGTGTGGACGGGTCTCGCCTCCCACCCAGGCCTTCCATCACACTTCTGACTATTCTTATTCTTGACATGTATTGTTTTAACACCTATCAAAACATTCAGTATTGCTTTATGCTACTTCAAGTGTATATATATATATATATATAATATATATATATATATATATATATATATATATATATATATATATATATATATATATATATATATATAAAGATAGATAGATAGATAGATAGATAGATGTAGTAGATAGATATGCATTTCTTTTTCCCCTCATAAATAAGGTCTCCTAAACGTGTGGGGTGACACAAAAGTGTTGCATTTTATATCCTAAAGACCACAAATTGTATATTCTCTGAGAGTGTAACTATAGATACGCTCTCGGAGAGTATACAACTCGTGGTCTTTAGGGGCAATTATGAAACACAATGTATATAATAAGTTAATAACCCACTCCAAAACATCTGCGCTGCGCCGTACGTGGTCGTGGTCGTGAGGCAGAGAGTGTTTGCTTGCCATGACTGCGTTTTGGTGCTGAAGCCGGGTGTTCATATATATATATATATATATATATAATATATATATATATATATATATATTATAATATTATATTATATATATAAGCCAAAATTTCTTATTACAATCATAGCTATAAACGAGTATAGTTTGATAATCAATACGATACTAATGGAATATATGAAAGATTTATTGTAGTTATTGCTCGTTCCTGGATTTGAGGCACGACGTTGAAGATATTCACCCAATATATGGAAGTAAACCATCCAAAATGTCTGAATGAGCGTTTGTAAGTGCAAAAGTGAATCAAATCAATCTAACTGGCTGGTTATTGCATCATCACCATCATCATCATCAATACTGACTATCATCACAGTCTCAACTTATATCTACACCTCACTCACCTGTGTAGAATTCTCGTTCACTCAAGCCTTTCTGATCTCCTTGTCAGCAGAGCTGGACAGTATTCAAATACATTTGTATTTAAATACGTATTTAAATACATTTGTGTATTTAAAAATGTATTTATAAATAAATTGGTTGTCATGTATTTAAATACTGTATTTAAATATATTTATGAGTATTTAAATACATTGTATTTAAATACTCATAATATAAAAAATTAAATACTTTTGTATCAGTTAATTTGACCATAAACCCGCCCAACTATCTGGCAACGCTGATGTTACAGTGAACCAGTGTTTCCGCTTGCAAGGAAATTTCCCTAATTCTTGGAAATTTAGGCCTGAGAAGGAAATTTCTAAGGAAACCCAAAATCTAAGGAAATCCTAAGGAAATCCATTTTTTTCGGACACGTTAAAAACAGTGTGTATTTAAAATGTATTTACAAATGTATTTAGATACAATTGATGTATTTAGTATTTAGTATTTAAATACATTCGTAAAATGTATTTAGTATTTAGTATTTAAATACATTTCTCCCATGTATTTAGCATTTAGTATTTAAATACATTCAATGTATTTAGTGCCCAGCTCTGCTTGTCAGTCTCCACCACGCTCTGCCTCGTCCCGGTGTTCCCTCCCCGGGCAACACCTCGGTCGCCGTCAGGGGTGCGCGTTGCCCCAGGGTCAGGGTGGCCTGGGGCATGGCAGTGGTGTAATGGCGTGGCGTATCTCAGCAGGGAGGGAGTGGTGCAGGGCCGCGGTGTGCTGCAGGGGGCAGAGCCATAGAAAAGGACCTATCTACGGCTCTGCACGGGGGTAGTCTCACTTTTTCTTAGTCTTAATTAACGGGGCTTGTTCCTCGTGTGTGTTACATAAGATTGGGTTCCGATGAAGGCTCCTTATTGATCTGTTCGTGTGTGTGTGTGTGTGTGTGTGTGTGTGTGTGTGTGTGTGTGTGTGTGTTTGTGTAAGTGTGTGTGTGTGTGTGTGTGTGTGTGTGTGTGTGTGTGTGTGTGTGTGTGTGTGTGTGTGTGTGAAGGTCACGCCGCCTGCAACTCTCACCGCAAGCCGGTCATGCGGTGGACTGTTATCGCACCATCCAATCTCAGGCGGCGCTCCCCCGCCAGCCACAAAGGAGCGGCGGCTGCCTCGCCCCCCGCCGCGATGACACAGCCACGAGAGGCGATAGAGATAATAACGGCACAGACGCTTTGGTTATGATTGTTATTTCGGCATAATAGGAACGCATGTCTTTTACACGCGCTCTGATGATTGAATTGCTATAGAATATTCATCGTGCACTAAAATATAATCAAAATTAGCATAAAACTAGCAAGATGTCATCATCATCATCATCATCATCCTCATCAGTGTTAAGCCACTCAGTGGGTGCAGAAAGATTTTCAGGGGATTTTGGTCGCCTTCGGGGATCAAACTCAGCTCACCGAGAACGCCGCTTACAGCCGCTAACCACTCTGCCACCGGCTCCCCACCCCCCATTTCTTTCCTGAGAACCCCCCCCCCAGAGAATAAGGTTGATGACGAAGAACAGTGTGAGGCAGAGGCTGGCGGCCTGGAGGAGGTCCCGCAGACTCCCGAGGCACAACCCGAGCCTGAGGCGCCGCGGCCCAGGGGCGGCTTTATGGTGGGCGGGGCCCTAGGCCGGTGGGAGTGCGGGGCCCTGAATGAAATGTGGGGTAAAATTCTAGAGTCCTTTCCCGCCCTTATTAGTGTTTTTTTCTCTCCAGACCTTCACACATCCCTTCAGATACCTCTAAAACGTAATTATAAAGTGGGGGAGAGATTCCCCCTTCAACCCCCCCTCCCCCCTATATTACCCCCGCCCTGGACCCCAAAAAATAAAATTACTAACCTAACCTCACTACAACCTAACCAATAACCTGCTAACGAGATCTAAGGGAGGGAAAGGACTACAATGTTACCAGGTTAGGTTAGGTTAGGTTATATTGAGGTTAGGTTAGTAATTTATTTTTTATTTTTTAATATCTCCTCCACTTTATTATTACGTTTTAGAGGTATCTGAAGGGATTTGTGAAGGTCTGGAGAAAATAAAACCGCTAATAAGGGCGAGAAAGGACTCTAGAAGTTTACCAAATGTGGTTCAGATTTCATATTAGTTTAATTGAAACTTTTTCCACCCATATTTTACATTATGTTGGTACTAATTTGTGGCCTATTATGGTACATGCAATGTAACAGTGTTCCAGCAAATAAGAAAGGTCCAGCATTCATATTTTCATTGAAAACATATTTTTTCCTCTGGGGTGCGGGGCCCTTGCGGGCGCGGGGCCTAGGCCATGGCCTACTCGGCCCCCCCCTAAATCCGCCACTGTGTGTGTGTTTGTGTGTTGTGTGTGTGTGTGTGTGTGTGTGTGTGTGTGTGTGTGTGTGTGTATTCATCTAGTTGTATTCATCTAGTTGTATTTTACAGGGCCAGAGCAACGCTCGTATGGCCCCGTCTCCATATCAACATTTATATTTTTCTCATTCATCCTTAGTGCTTAGTGTTGGCCGAAGCCACCACCCCGGGAGAGGGGTCACAAACCCCCGGCTGACACCCGGTACGCATTCACTGCTGGGTGGACAGGGGCTGGGGTTTTAAGGAAACAGCCCATATGTTTCCGCTCCGCCCGTGGATCGAACCCGGGACTTCTCGGTTGTGAACCGAGCGTGCTAACCACTACACTACGGAGTACCCTAAGTGTGTGTGTGTGTGTGTGTGTGTGTGTGTGTGTGTGTGTGTGTGTGTGTGTGTGTGTGTTTGTGTGGTGTGTGTGGTGTGTGTGTGTGTGTGTGTGTGTGTTGTGTTTGGGTGTTTATCTGTTGTTTTTTTTGTTTTTGGGGGGGGTGTTGGGTTTTTTTTTTTTTTATTTTTTAATCTTAGTTTTGGGGAAGCCCCCCCCGGGGGGGGTAAAACCCCCCGGGCCCCCGGGTCGATCCCCGGGGGAAGGGGTGGGGTTTTTAAAAAACGCCCATTTTTCCGTCCCCCCGGGTGAACCCCCTGGTTTGTGCCCGGGGCAAACCCAATCCCCCGGAAAACCCCTAGGTTGGGGGTTTTTTTTTTGGGGGGGGGGGGGGGGGTTTTTGTGTAATTTTTAACTCCCAAAATAAGTCAAGGTAAAGTGTTGTGTCGGGAAGGAAGGGTTAAAGGCAGGATTTTTAAAGGGGAAAGAAAAAGTGAGGGAAAAAAGGGGGGATGAAGGAAGGAAAAAAGAAAGAGGGGGGAAAAATTCCCGGGTTTACCTGTTGTTTTATAAATTCATAAACATTAAAAAATGAAAATTTCATGACTTTTCATATTTTTTTAAATAAAATGAAAGAGAAAATTTTTTAAAAAGGTTACCCTTGGGTCTAGGGTTTTAGTTTCCTTTTCTGATTTTTAAAGTTCCTAAATTACAAAATTCTTTCTTTTACAAAAATTTTCTTCCCCCCACCAAAAAAACATCCTTACCAAAACCCAAAACAAAAATTTCATCCCCCCTCCTCTCTCTCCCCTTCTCTCTCTTTTCCTCTTGATTTTTCCCTGGCCGCTCAAAAACCTCTTCCCCTCCTTTTTCATTTGGGGGGGGGGGGGGGGGGTTTTCCCCCCCCCTTCCCCTTTTTCTCCTCCTTCCCCTTCCCCTCCTTTTTCCCTATTTTTTTTCCCTTTTCCTCCTTTCCTCCACCCTTCCCTCCCCTTTTCATTTTCCCTCGCTTTTCCCCCATCCCCCTCCGAGTTTCACACACCCGAAAAAAAAATAGAAGCCCTATGTAAGGGAAAAACCCCACCCACAGCCAACTTTGGTTCCAAAAATTTCACGAAAACGCTCAAAAAATCCCCGGAATTGGATAATGAATTGGGTACCGAAAAATTTGGGAAAACCCAAAACCCAAAAACCTTTTTCCCCAGGTTTTAAAAAAACCCCCTTTGTTGTAACCCCCCCCCCACGCACCCCCCCTCCCCCCCCCCATCCCCCCCCCTTCCAAATTTTTCACCCCCCCCTCCTAAACCCCACCCCCCCCACCCCCCTTTTCCCCCCCCTTTTCCCCAAAAAGCTAAAACCCCCCCCTTTTTCCCCTGATTCCCCCAGGAAAATGATACCAACCAAAAATTGGGGTTTTAAAAAAAACAAAACTTAAAAAAAAAAAATTTAAAAATCTTTTTTTAAAACACTTAAACCCCTTTTCCCTTTTCCAACTAAAAAAATCTTCCTTTTAAAAACCCCCAAACAAAAAGGTACACACTTTCCTCCCCCGGATCTTTTCGGGGAAAAAAACGGGACCAGGCAAGTTCGGTGTACATAAAATGCTTAAAAAAAAAAGAAAAAAAAAATTTACTAAATGTGGTACTAAAAAAAAGTTTCCTAAAAAGGCATTTACGGGCTTACCGTTTGAAAAACACCCCTAAACACTTTTAAAATTAATTTCTCTTTGGGAAACTTGAAAAGAAATTTTTAACAGTAGCCCGTTCCCCAAAAATTGGTCTAACAAAGGCAAAGGGGGGTTAACGAAACTAAAATGTGGTTTAACCAAATTTCCTTTATTTTACATTGCCCACAAAATAATGGACACTTGGTTTTGGGGGAAAGGGAATATTAAAAAAGGGTGGATTTCTTTTTTACTTCAAAAAATGTCTAAAAACAAGAAAAAATGGAAAAAATTAAGAAAACAAAATTTTTTAACCCAAGGTTACCAAAAAAAAATAAAAAAGGATTCTTCCCAAAAGTTCGTTTTGACGACATTAAAAAAAAAAGACCAACCGGGTAAAAGGGCCCCCGATGGGGGTTCATAAAAAACCCCTTCCCTGGGAAAGGTGGGGGGGCCAACTTTACTCCCCCAAAAAACCCCCCAAAAACCCCAAAAAAGGAGGTACAGTATCCCTTTTCTTTTGGGAAACCAAATTACAAAAAACCCTTTTCCCCCCAAATTTTTCAATGCCAAACCCACTACCCAAAAGCCCAAAAAAAAAAATTTTTGGGGAAAAGGGGAAATTTTAAATTAAAAAAAAACCCCTTTGCATTTTGACAAAAATACAATGGGGTACTTTCACTTGGGAAAAGGCTTATTAAAATTTTCCCAACAAAGACACAAAAATCTCCCAATTTAAAAAAAAACCCCTTTGAAAATTAAATTTTTTTTTAAAAAAAACCCTTTTTAATTGAAAAAAATTTAATTTTTTATGTGTTAGGAAACCCTGGCTTTAATACCCAAAAATTTTTTAAAGAAATTTTTTTTAAATTAAAAGGACTTCTGGTCTTTATATGAAAAAGGGAAAAAAAATGAAAAGAAAAATTTAAATTTTTAATGTTCCCAAACCCCCTTTTTTAAAATTTTAAACCCTTTAAAAATTTAGGGATTTTTGAAATAAAAGGGTTTTTTTTTTTGTTTTGGGTTTTTTTTTTTTGGAAAAAGGGGGGAAAAAATCCTTTTTTTTGGGTTTCAATGATTTTTTATGAAAAAGAAATTTAAAAAAAAATTAATAAAAAAAAATCTAAATTTGCCCCATAAAATTTACTCCAAAAAATTCCCAGTTTTGACAAACTAAAAATATAAAAAACCATGATTTTTTCCACAAGAACCCCCAATTTATATTAAAATTTAAATTTAGTAAACAAAAAATTTTTAAAACTTTGCACCTGAAAAACAAAATTTTTCTAAAAAAACAAAACACTGATTTAATTTTTTTTTTAACTAAATATTTAAAAAATTAAAATTTTAAATTTTTTTTAAAAGTTAACAATGTGTAATTTGGACAAAAAAAATTGTGTTTTTTATGGAAATAAAAAAAGGAGATTCAAAAAAAAATGTAAAGGTAATTAAAAGCTATCGTCAGAATAAAAACATCAAGGATTTAAAAAAAAGAAAAATTGGTCAACCCCATTCCAAGTTTTTACAAAAAAAAAGTTTTAATTTAAAAATCCCCCAATCTGGCCATTCAAAATTTTTAAAAAATGAAAAATCTAAAAAAATTTTTTTTTTGTGAATTTAAAAAAAAAAAAAAAACTTCTTTGAAACTAGGAAAAAATATTATAAAAACACGACTGGGGAAAATCCAAAACACCCAAGATCCAAAAACTGTTTCGGACAACTTTTTAAAACCTTTGACTAAACCTGTTATTAAAAAAAAAAATTTTGATATACAATTTTTCTCGGGTTTTTAAAAAATTTTTTGGGGATTTATTTATAGCATTTTTTAACATGTATTTTCAACACGCCTAAGTTAGGGTTTTTTCCCCTGACCCCGGGAAACATGCCTAGTGGGGCCAATTTTATAAAAATGGGACCAAAGGGGAAATTTCGACCTATTTCATTCTCTTATAGTACAAAAAAATTAGAAAAGTAATTGCAAACCAGCTTACACCCCCTAGAAGTCAGAAAGCTTCTATCAAATAGCCAGCTGGTTTTAGGCCCCGGTTATCCCCGAGACGTTTACTGTCATTACTGATGAAATATACAACAACATGGACCCCAGAAAAAAAAATCTTTGGCTCACTCGTGTGATTATCAAAAACTTTCGATAGTGTTTTTCACAGATTCTTTTAAATAAAGCCCCAAGTCAAAATTTATTCCCCACTGGTTTACAGCTATCGAGGAACGAACCCCAAACTTTAGCATAAAAAAAATTTTTTTCAAGTAGTACACAATTGATTTGGCGTCCCACAAAGATCAATTTTTTGGGCCAATCCTATTTTTAAATCTTGTCAATGACTTAACTGAAATGTCAAGGGTGCACAATAATCAAAAATGCTGAGCACTCAATTTTACATACAGAAATGTAGATGACTTTCATGTTCATTCGAAAAAAATAAGAAACCCAAAAGTGTGAAGAAATTTTTTCTTAGTAAAGGTTTAATGCTTAACTCAACAAAACGCAATGCATTTTTTTGGGAAATGGCAAATTTTGCACATTCCCTTCCCAAAGGTCTCAAAAAAAATGAGATACCCTCACCCCAAGCAATCAGTTAAAAACTTAGGTTGTCATTGACAGTTTATCTTTTTGCAAACATATAAAAAGAGGTACATAAAAAAGTTGTTGGTACCTAATGTTCATAAGCCGGTAAATGACAATCTTGGTAAACCCCCCCGAAAAAATTGCGGTGCAGTCTTTTACTCACATAATCAACTACTGTATTCGGATAGGGGGCCGACAAAACTAACTATAAAGAGCAGTCAAAAATTACAAAACTTTGCAGCCCAAAGGTAGTCATAGGGGGAAGAAATAGCCAGTACCCTTTTAAAAAAAGGGGGGGGTTAAAACATTTATTTCCTGCCCCTGTTTTTAAAAAAATTTTTTCCCCTGTTCAAAAAACCAGCGGACAACAAAAAAAAAGTTTTTATATTACCCCAAAAAAAAAACAATGGGGGTGCTAGAATATGGACAAGGGGCCCAAAAAATAAAAATGATTTACTTTGCCCTACATTTAAAATAAACTTACCCCCTCCTCTTAAAAAACACTCAATTATATACCTACCTAATTTTTTTGCAATGTCTGTATCCTTTTTGCATTTTTTAGTATTATACACAACTTTTTGGTATGTGATATTTTTTTCTATTTTTTATTTTTTTTAATGTTTTTATTGGGAAAAGTAAAAAAAAACCTTTTTCAGTGGAAATAAAAAAATTTGAATTGAACCTCTCTCTCCTCTCTTCTCTTCTCTCTCTCTCCTCTTCCTCTCTCTCTCTTCTCCCCTCTTTTCTCCTCTCTCTCTCTCTCTCTCTCCCCCAAACCTTCCACCAAAAGGCCGTCAGAAAAGTGAAAAAGAGAGGAGAGAAGACCAATGAGCCTTTTAGTGCCTTATCCGGGGTCATTTTTCAAAATGGAGGAGGGGAGGGGGGGGGTGGGGAGGAAGGGGGGAGGTAAGCTTTCCCCTCTGTCACCGGGCGGGGTATGTCAAATGTGTCTAGGCCCGTGAAGGAAAGAGAAAAGGGGAGATAAGGATGGGGGGGGCAGGAGAGACGGTGAGGGGAAAAAGGGGGGAAAGGAAGGGGCGTTAATATCATAATAAGCCTGGGAATGAAGGGGGAAACGTCCCTACGTGTCCCGGGGGAGATAGGAGGGCACACCTGAAAGAGAGAGAGAGAGGGGAGAGAGAGAGAGAGAGAGAGAGAAGAGAGAGAGAGAGAGAGAGAGAGAGAGAGAGGAGAGATGCAAACAAGATAAGCAAGAAACATGAGGAAAAAAGATTCAGATATATTAGCATTTAGGAAAATAAAATGGCAGGGAAGGAGAGGACGAAAGAAAAATTTGTTCGCGATGATTTAAAAGGGGAAAAAAAAGAGGGAAGGGGGTGAGAGGAAGGAAATGGAGGAAAAAGTGATGGTGATAGAGATAGGGAAAAAAAGGGAAGAAGGATTGATGGGGGTGGGGGGATGGGGATGGGGGGAAAAAGGTTGTGGGAGTGTATAGACGAAAAAGGTGAAAAAGGGGATGTTGGGGTTTTCTTATGTTGTTATTGTGGTGTGTTCGTGTTGTGTCTGGTCGTGTGGTGTGTGGTGTTGTGTTGTGTCTGTGGTTTTGTGTCTGGTCGTGTTTGTGTGTGTCTGTGTCCCCGTGGTGTTGTGTTGTGTCTGTGTTGTGTTGTTGTGTGTCTGTGTCTTTTGTCTTTTGGGTGTTGGTGTGTGTGGGGTTTTTTGTGTCCGTGTGTGTTGGTGTGTTGTGTGTTGTGTGTGTGGGGTGTTGTGGTGGTCTGTGTCTGTGTTGTGTTGGGTCGTGTGTCGGTTGGGGGGGGGGGGTGTGTTTTGTCTGTGCTGTGTTGTGTGTGTGTGTTTGTGTGTGGTGTGTGTGTGTGTGGTTTTGGGGTTTTGTGTGTGTGTGTGTTTGTGTTGGGTTTTGTGTTTTGTTGTTTGTTGTTGTTGTGTGTGGTGTGTTGTGTGTGTTGTGTGTTGTTGTGTGTGTGTGTGTGTTGTGTGTGTGTGTTGGGGTGTGTGTGTTGTGTTGTGTTGTGTGTGGGGGTGTTGTGGGTTTTTCTTGGTGTTTTGTGTTGTTGTTGTGTGTGGGGTGTTGTGTGTGTTTGGGGGGGGTGGGTGGGAGTTGGGTTTGGGGGGGTGGGGGGGGTTTGGTTTGTTGGGGGTGGGGTTTTGGTGGTTTTGTTGGGGTTTTTTTTTTTTGTGTGGGATGGTGAGGGGAGGGGAGGAAGATTAAGGAAAGGGAAAAGTGGGGGAAAGGGAGCAAGAAGTAAGAGGAAAAAATAGGAAAAGAGAAGAGTTCAAAAATGAATAAAGAATAACTTATTTTATAAGAAAAAGTGGAACGAAGATGAAAAGGGAAAGGGGGAAAGGGGAAAAAAGGGTGAAAAAACGGGGGGGGAAATTTTTTGGGGAAAAAAGAAGAAAGAGAAGAGAAGAGGAAAGAGAAGGAAAAAAGAAAAGAAGGGGGGAAAAAATGGAGGAGAAGAGGAGGAAAGAAAAAAGGAGGAAAAAAAAGAGATTTAAAATGAAAAAATTTTGGAATAAAAAAAATGAAGAAAAACCAATTGTTTGTAAAAAGGGGAAAAAAAAAAGGAAAAAGGGAAAAAGGGGCGGGGGAAGGGAAGGGAAGAGAGAGAAGAAGGGGGAGGAAAAAAGAGATCAAAAAAGGGGGGAGGGGAAAAAAAGGGAAAGAAAGGGGGAAGGAAAAAAAAAGCAAAGGCTTCTCTGTTCTAGGACTATCCTTTTAAAAAAAATAATGAAAATTCCTCCGCTCCCGCAAAAACTTCTAAAATTTTCCTTCGTCCTTTCCTTTTTTTTTTTCCCCCTAAACTTTTCACGGGGCCTTAAAACCCCCTGTTTTTAAATTTCCCCCACAAAATTTTAAAAAAAGTACCAAAAGGGGGCCCTCCCCAAATTCCCCCCCCCCCCCCCTTTTTTCCCCCCTCTTTTTTAATTGTAATTCCCCCCCCCTTCCCGGGTTTTTTTTTTTTCTTTTTAAAAAGGGACGTTTTTTTTTTTTTTGGCCCCCCAAACTTTTAAAAAAACGGGCCCCCCCCTTTGTTTTTTAAACCCAAAAATTTTTTGTTTTTTTTTCCTTGGGCCAGAAAAAAGGAAAGGGATTTCAAGGAGGTTTTGGAGTTTTGATTGATAACTTAGGTGAAAAGTAATATAAAGGAGGTTAAAGATAGAGATAGAAAAGATAGAGAAAAGAGGAGATAGAAATGAAAAAAGATGAAAGAAAACCATGGATGAGTATGTAGGGAAAAAAGATAAGAAGAAGAAGAAAGAGAGGAAAACCGAGAAAGAAGGAAACAAGATGGAGGAAGAGAGAGAGAGAGAGAGAGAGAGAGAGAGAGAGAGAGAAGAGAGAGAGAGAAAAGAGAGAGAGAGAGAGAGAGGGGAGAGAAGAGAAGAGAGAGAGAGGAGAGAGAGAGAGAGAGAAGAGGAGAGAAAAAGAAAAGAGAGATTCTACAATGAACATTCTAGGACTATCCTTTACTAAAAATCTGAACTGGAATCTCACATCTCGTCTCCTGCTAAAACAGCTTCTAAAAGTTAGGTGCCCCGTGCGTTCTGTGTCCTTTTTTTTGTCCCTCTCAATTGCTTGCTCTCTACAGGGGCCTTATCCCCCATTATGGAGTATGTCTCACATGTTTGGGGAGGATCCACTCATACAGCTATCCTAAACAGGGTCGAGTCAAAGCTTTTCGTCTCATCAACCCCTTTCTCCTTCTGACTAAACTGTCTTCAATCTTTAAATCACCGCCACAATGTTGCTTCTCTTCCCTCTCTTCTACCGTTATTTCATGCTCACTGTCTTCCTGAACTTGCTAACTGCATGCCTCCCCCCCCCCCCGCGACCTCGCTGCACAAGACTTTCTTACTCATTCTCATCCCTTTTTCTGTCCTCTTCCTAATGCAAGATTTAAATCAGTATCTTTACCCCTTTCATCCCTTTCACTGGTAAACTCTGGAACTCTCTTCCTGTTTCTTTTTTTCCACTTTCCTATAACTTAAATCTTTTCAAAAAGAAAGTACAAGACACCTCCCGAACAAAATTTGGCTCACCCCTCTTTTTTATTTTATTCTCTTACTGTCTTCTTTATAGGGACTGGCAACTAAGCGGGCTTTGTGTTTACCCATTTTTGTTGTGCCTTGGCCAGTCCTTTGTGATGTAAAAAAAAAAAAAAAAAAAAAAAAAAATATATATATGTATCAACAAAAATATTTTCCTTCCTTAATGACGTAGTCAGGTCCTAGGTCTGTCCAAGCTTGCCATCAGCTTTCTCCCAGTAGCCTCATCGAAGAACGTAGTATCATAAACTTACTTGATAACTCAGGTTAGAAGTGCAGTTCACATACCTGAAAACGAGTTGAAATTGTTAACCCCCCTTGCCATAACTCCTGCCGTTGTTTATTTCTATTTATATGTTACGGTTATTTGGAATTTGCAAACCTTATTTACCATTCAAAATATTAAAATGACTGGAAATACCAAATTAAACTTAAGATTTTAAGTATCTCGAGGCCTGACATCTGATTAGTATATCCCTTAACGACTTAGCATCATTTCACACCATCCCTTACTCTCCGCTATCGAGTTAAGTGTCAATTCAATAGCTTCAATTTCTCATAACTTACAGTTACGCATCCCCTGTATCATTTGGTCATCCTTCTCTGCACTGATTCTAACAATGGTTATCCATCCGTAATACTAAAAAATGATAATAATGCACGCTGAAACGTGTATAGATTTTAAAAAAGATAGATTAAAAACAGTAACACTTATTACCTGCTGTTTTTATTTGGATTGTAGTGGTCTATCATGATAGCCTGCAACCACTTGTCCCCGACTCATCCTCACTTCTTGAAAAAAGAAAAAACACACTGACTCTTGGTCCTTTTCGAAATCCCTTTACAATTTGGGACACAACACAGAAAGGCATGTTACCTAAATCAATAAAGTCTCAACTTTCGTACTCTCCCCATTCGAACAGGCCTTCTCTCTCGTTGGGCCTCGGTGTGGCGGGAAGGTGTTGCATGGGGTACGAGGGAAGGTGTGTTGCAGGATCGGCTGTTTGCTGTTGTGTCCGTGTGGGCGTTTGTTGCAGCGCGTATAAGGTTGTGTGTGTGTTCGTGCCTGGAAGTTTACGACCTAAAATGTTATACGCAATGATTATTGGATAGACTGTTAAAATGGGGATAGTGAAGGTAGTGAAAATGAGGTTGTAATGAAGTGGAACGCAGCAGCAAGCAGCAGCAGCAAGCACGTAGTGTGGAAGCTTGTTAGGTTCAGCGTAGCGTATGAAAGAAGATATGAACGTCAAGCTGATTGATTTAAAGTCAGTGGTTGGATTTTCTTTTTGGGGGAAGTGGGGGATTTTTTCAATTTTTTAAATGTTATTGTATTATCTATTTATTTTGTAATACAGTCTGTGATAAAGATCTGTAACTTGAATTGAAGGTAGATAGTTAGATGGTCTTCTTAAAACGATGGCAGAGGTATTATTTATTTTTTATTCGGAAGGACAGTGTTGGAGATATTTAATTGGCTAAAATAAAGACAGAATTGTATTTGTTTGCATGCAGAGAAGAAGCATGTGTGTTGGGTATTTTTCTACATAACCACAAAGGTCCTTGACTTTGGACACGAGTAGAGAGCAATGTTGGTAAATGTTTGATAAAATATCCCTAACCCTTTTTTTACTTGATTATCGTGGGTGGTTACAGGAGAGATGAGGACGTAAGCTTGGACAATCAGAACAAATGGAACAGTTAAACAGTTGAGAAGTCATTGGAAAGGGATCACTGTCAGGAGGAGCATCACGTATAATGTATCGCAGCCACCGGCAGGCTTGTTGCTACAAGCCGATGAGTACTGTGGGCAGTAGTCCATAAGCGATGTTAGTTACAGACTAGAAAAGTTATATGTCTAAGATGACATGATGCAATAACAGGAATTAAACCGCATTGTGTATGTGTGTGAGTTTGTGGGTGTTGACAAGTGTGTATGATTTGTGTTAAGGAAGTCTTTAAAAAACATGTGTTCATATCCGTAATATCCTCGTGCAGAGTACCATATATTTCCCCAAGTTGATTGAAGGCAGATAGAGAGGGAACATTTAATCAGGTCAATGCAATACTTAATTAATAACCTATTATCCTCTGCTTTAAGTTGCTGAGATATTTTTTTCCTTGGCATTGCGTGATTTGGTCTTAATGACACGTGTTTGACAAAGAGCAGCAAGACGGTTAGTTACCTGCGTCGTATTTGTAGTGTTTTTGGGAGTCATGGGACTACAAGCAAAGCCTTCTATGGCGGGTTAAGATGGCTTGTGAGAGCAGTAAACAACTAGAAACATTTCATAAAGTGTCACACTACTATCAAACAACGTGCTGTATGTTTGTTTGTAAGTCTGTACTTGTGTCGCCAGGGCAGTATTGAATAGCACAGTCACACCGCAACACTAATAGTTGTTTTTGTCATATGTGTTCTTAAGCTCTTTGTGGTGTGATAGTTGTTTTTTCTAGTAGACGAATGGCCACGAAAGTAAAAGGAAAAGAAAAAGGAAATAATATTTGCACCAAAGTCTCTTTCGAAAAGTATCACAAGAAAAGTGGAAGCAAACCCCAAAAAGGCTGTAGGCCAATTTAATGACCCTTGTCTTGGTGGGATGTAACAAGGATCTTGTGGGAGGGGGGAGGTAGGGGGGAGAGGTTAAACAAGGGAGAGGAGTGGGTGTGTGGGGTGGAGGTGTTTGGGGGAAGGGTGGAGAGATTCACAAGGGAGAGTGGGGGGGAGGGAGGCACGTTCTCCAAGTAAAGATCACATGCAAATTATAACAGTAGTGAAATAATATTTATTATCTGATGGCAGTGTTATATTAACTTTCATATGAATAAATAATTCAATCATTTATGTGTTCTAAATAATTGATATATTATTCATATTGTTGCCTCATTAATTATGTTACAGCCGCCAACGAATTGTTGAGAGGTTTACGTTTTCACCCGATTTACTGTCTGTCTGTCTGGTCTGTATGTTCGTTTGTTAGTGTACAGGATTTTCTCAAAAAGTTACCAATAGATTTGGGACCAAAACTCGGTATACCAAGGTCTATTTGGTATAAGAGGAAACTGATTTAATTTTGGATGAAACTATTGACAACTGTTGCCATGGCAACAATTGATGAAATATTCGGCCGGAGGTATTGCGTCATACTGAGTGCATAATGCATATTATATATAGTATATATATATATATATATATATATTATGATATATATATATATAATATTATATATATATATATAATTTATATATAGGTATTTATATATAATTGATGAACTATCTCGTGCGGAAGGTATGCGCTCTACTGAGTGCCCCCCCCCCCCCACCCCAGTCAGTGTATGTGTTTGGTGTGTGTTATACTCAAACATTTCTGGCATGGAAACACTGTCATGAAGGAGCAAAAACACCAGAAAATACAATAGAAAATATACTAAAAAGACACAAAATTTAACATAACTATAAGGGTAATTTCCCATTGTGTTTCATTACACTTCAGCATAGGTTTAGCACTATCCTTCTTAAGGCTGTATTACATCTACATTAAGTAAATTATATCTATATATAGATACTATACATATATATCATATATATATAATTATATATATATATATATAATATATATATATATATATATATATATATATATATATATAATATATATATATATATATATATATTATATAATAGACATATATAAAATATATAGATATATATATATATATATATACATAGTTATTTATTAGTTAGAATTACGGTTGACCGTGTTGGGCAGGTAACGTGTTGTGCCGCTTCGCTGTTCCTTCCTGTGTTGTGTTCAGGTATGTGGCGGCCCCCCACGTGTTGCAAGGAGGGGGGGAAGGGGGTCAGGGTGAGGGGAGGGGAAGGGTTGTGTTGTGGTTGATTGATTTAATGCCTAAAATGGTGAATGTGCCAGACATCAGAGGTCATATGGCACTATGGCAAAGCATATAAAGGGGAGGGGTTAAAGAATAATAGTGAAACGATGAGGGAAAGGGAAAGAACGGAATGTTACAGCAGGATGGTTAGATCAGATGTAGGATGTGGATTTGTTGGAGGAAGGAGGTTAACTTTTCCAGGGAGAAGGAGGGGGATTCCGGGAGAATGTCCGCAAGACAGGGAGGTCGGGAAAGGGAGGACAAATGAGGGAAGGAACTGGAACGGGCAGGAGTAAGATGGGGTCAGGATATTAGGACATGTTGGACAGTGAGAGGAACTTGACAGGGTGTGCATAGGGTTGGGGAGGAGCGTGACATGAGATACGAGTGTGTGAGTTTGGAATGGCCTATGCGTAAGCGTGCGAGAGCAGTCTCCCAAAGTCTATTAGAGTGGTAAGGATTTGACCATGGAGATATAGAGGGTTTGATCAGGCGAAGTTTATTGGCAGAGAAAGTGGTCCAGGAGGATTGCCAGCGGTCGAATAGGAAAGATTTAAAGGAAGGGTAGTAGTCGGAGGCTGGCAAGTTTGAGAAACGGGGGCATTGGGACACAGTGGCCGAGAGCGCCAAAGAATCAACGTGTTCGTTGAGATACCCACGATACCCACGTGACTCGGTACCCAGCAGAAGCAAATTGTTTTGTGGCGTATGGATAGTCGGAATAACCAGTCTTGGATCTCCCGAACAAGAGGTGAAGTGAGCGAGAGATTTATAAGAGAAAGTGAATTGCGGGGAATCAGTGAAGATAGTGAAGGACAGGATGGTAGAAAGTATGCGTTTCAAGGCGAAGAGGATGGCGTACAATTCCGTTGTAAGAACAGTGGATTCTGTAGGTAGTTGGTATTGATAGTGAAGAGAGGGGAAGAAGACGGCAAAGCCAGAACCAGAGTAGGATTTAGAACCGTTGGTGTAGAAGTGGGTGCTAAAGGAATGAGTGGAAAGGTGTTCCAGAAAGTGAGAGCGTAAGACAATAGGAGGAATGGTAGACTTGGGAGAGGTAGTGGGGACAGAAGAACAGATATGGGGGGAAGGTATAAGCCATGGAGGGAAGGAATGAACGTAGAAAGGAGATCTTAGGAGTAGGAAAAAAGGAGTGGGAAAGAGAAGGGTGCGCATGCGAACAGGAAGGGCGGCGGCCAAACGGGGGAGGAGAAGATCATTGTGAGAGGAAAGAGAATGGGGGACTGCAATCTTAGAAGTAGGAATTTGATGAAGGCGGCATAGCACCGAAGTGATAGAGAGCTCGACGGCGAGAGAGGGACGGGAGGCCCGACTCAGCATAGAGGCTCTCAACAGGGGAGGAGCGAAAGGCACCTAGAGCCAGACGGAGGCCTAGGTGGTGAACAGGGTCCAGGAGGCTGAGGAGGGGTGGAGAGAGAGAGAGAGAGAGAGAGAGAGAGAGAGAGAGAGAGAGAGAGAGAGAGGAGAGAGAGAGAGAGAGGAGAGAGAGAGAGAGAGAGAGAGAGGGGAGGAGGAGAGC
The DNA here is from genome assembly GCA_016584305.1 of Chionoecetes opilio. Classification (NCBI taxonomy): domain Eukaryota; kingdom Metazoa; phylum Arthropoda; class Malacostraca; order Decapoda; family Majidae; genus Chionoecetes; species Chionoecetes opilio. The sequence goes on from JACEEZ010019223.1 coordinate 127,220, forward strand.
GAGAGCGAGGAGAGAAGAAAGAGAGCGAGGCGGAGAGCGAGAGAGAGAGAGAGAGAGAGAGGAGAGAGAGAGAGAGACGAGAGAGAGAGAGAGAGGAGAGAGAGAGAGAGAGAGAGAGAGAGAGAGAGAGAGATTTGATTGATTGATTTAATGCCAAAAAAGGAGAAAGATATTTATAAACACGGTGTTACATGTACAAAGCCATGTGAATTGTCTTTCAGAACATACTTATTATGGGTAAGTTCTGCTGGCAGCAATAATAATGATGAAAATAATAATTGTTGTGTTATTAACACAACATTTGAAATAAAACTCTTATAACAAATTAATACCATTATAGTATTCTATGTATAGTACTGCTGCCGATGGCAATAGAAATGATGAGAATAGCAACACCTTATTTTACGTAGAATTGAAAATGGAAAATGCTTCTTTTACTGCAAAATTTTCGATTATTTTGCAATGTTACCTGTATTCTCTCCCCTTCGTTTTCCTGATATTTAGTTTTTTTTCTTTGACCTATGTCTCTCTCTCTCTCTCTCTCTCTCTCTCTCTCTCTCTCCTCTCTCTCTCTCTCTCTCTCTCTCTCTCTCTCTCTCGCTCTCTCTCTCTTTTCCTCTCTCCTCTCCTCTCTCTCTATCTCCTCTCTCTCTCTCTCTCTCTCTCTCTCTTCTCTCTCTCTCGTATTTTGGTGGGAAATCAAAGTAGATGTCACTTTAGGAGTGATATGACAAGTGGATATTTTTTTTTTTATGTTTATTGTAAAGCAAATACCATTACAGTGACGACTTGTCATGAGGCAGACATACTAATTGCCCCCAGAACTACAGGAAGTCTAATTAATGTTCATACATGATTACGTTTATACAAAATAATTCTTTACCCAATCAGGTATTACGTGGCCATAGAAGAACATAATAAGTACATTACAGTTTTGAATGAAAGCACAATAAGATAAGAAAATTTAAAATAAGTTACAGAAAGACATATTCAAATTTACTCGTTTCATTAAAACATTCTATACTGTACAAAATTTACTTTATTTTCTTACTATTTACTCAAATACACAATTAAATGACGCTTGAAAAAGAATATCAACGTCTCTGTACAATTTGATATCACGGCGAGAAGTCCACGTATCCTGGGTTCGATTAGTTGACTTGACCTGCAATCAATGAGAAGGTCAGTTTACTCGGGTCAAGGCGACTCAAGGGTGGGACTGAGGTGGCCGGCGGTGGCTTTGGGAGCGCGGCGGTGGGCGGGTGGTTTTTCGCGGTGGTGGTGCGGTGGGTTTTGCGATGATGGGCGGGGGGAAATAGTTCGGTATTGGGCGGGAGGATAGTTACGGTATTGGGACGGGAGGTTTAGTTGACTGTATAGGGCGGAGAGGTAGTTACGGTATTGGGCGGAAGGATAGTTACGGCTTGGGCGGGAGGATAGAGGGTCTTGGCGGGGGCGGATAGTACGGTCTTGGGCGGGAGGGTATTCGGTATTGGGCGGGAGGATAGTTCGGTTGTGGGCGGGAGGATAGTTACGGTTTGTGGGCGGGATGATAGTTACGGTTGTGGGCGGGAGGATAGTTACGGTTTTTGGGCGGGATGATAGTTCGGTGATGGGCGGGAAGGTAGTCGTTGTGATGGGGGGGAGGGCGGGGGTGTTGTGGGCAGGAGGATGTAATTGGCGGCATCTTGAAGAGGGGCGGTAATGGGCGGGAGGTGAGCGGTGTTGGTGGGCGGAAAAAGTGGGTAGTGTTGGGAGCGGAAGGCTGGTGATGCCCTGGGCGGGAGGGTTCGGTGTTGAGGGTGGAAGGTGTGTTGGTGTTGAGGGTGGAGGGTTTTCGGTTGTGGGGGGGAGGTGCCGTTGGCGCCTGTTAAGTGGTCGAACCGAGGCTGGGAAATTCCTCGGAGTGAGGCGGGAGGGGAGGGGTCGTCTTGGGTGGGAAATTCGGCAGTAATGCGGACAGGAATTTTGGCGGGGTGGTTTGGTTTTGGGTGTTGAGTGTTCGGGACGGGGGTGTAGATAGTGGTTGGGTGGTGGTGTGGATGGTGGTTGGGTGTTGGGGCGGTTTGGATTTGGTTGGGGTGGAAGGGGTGTTGGGTGGGTTTTGGGTTGGGACATGGTTTTGGTGGGAGTGGGTGTTGTGGTTGGACGGTGGTGTGTTTGGTGGTTGGGACGGTGGTGTTTGTGTGGTTGGGACAGTGGTGTGTTTGGTGGTTGGGACAGTGGGTTGGTTTGTGGTTGGGGACAGTGGTGGTTTGGTGGTTGGGACAGTGGTGTGTTTGTGGTTGGGACAGTGGGTGTTTGGTGGTTGGGACAGTGGTGCTTGGTGGTTGGGACAGGGGTTTGTGTTTTGTGGTTGGGACAGTGGTGTGTTTGGTGGTTGGGAACAGTGGGTTTTGGTTGGGTGTGTGGTGGTTGGGACAGTGGTGTGTTTGTGGTTGGGACGTGGTGTGTTTGTGGTTGGGACAGTGGTGTGTTTTGTGGTTGGGACAGTGGTGTGTTTTGTGGTTGGGACAGTGGTGTGTTTTGTGGTTGGGACAGTGGTGTGTTTTGTGGTTGGGACAGTGGTGTGTTTTGTCGTTGGGACAGTGGTGTGTTTGGTGGTTGGGACAGTGGTGTGTTTTGTGGTTGGGACAGTGGTGTGTTTGGTGGTTGGAACAGTGGTGTGTTTGGTGGTTGGGACAGTGGTGTGTTTTGTCGTTTGGGACAGGGGGTGTTTTTGGTGGTTGGGCAGTGGTGTGTTTGGTGGTTGGGACAGTGGTGTGTTTTGTCGTTGGAACAGTGGTGTGCTTGGTGGTTGGGACAGTGGTGTGTTTTGTCGTTGGGACAGTGGTGTGTTTGGTGGTTGGAACAGTGGTGTGTTGGTGGTTGGGACGGTGGTGTGTTTGGTGGTTGGAACAGTGATGTGTTTGGTGGTTGGGGCGGTGATGTGCTTGGTGGTTGGGGTAGTGGTGTGTTTGGTGGTATGTGTGATGCTGCGAGGGGGAGTTTGGACGCGGCAGAGGATGTTAAAGAGTGCCTGAGCGCCGGCCACTTGGCGCCGCGGACCCTTTAGCGTGACGCTCCGGGAGGCGCGGTCCTCGAGAGGCGGCACTGTCATCGCCATTTCGGGATATTTTTACTTTTTAGCTGAAGTGGAAACGTTTATGATGAATATTCTTTGATTTATATCGATATGGCGAAAGTCAAAACCATTAATATGTTTCTCCCAGACTTTTAAACACACACGGGTAAAATGTATGTCTAAGAGGAGGCGGTCTATCAATTACCCTGGTTGAACACTTAATGGAGGAAGTGACAGGTGTGAGGGGAAGGTTTGAGGGAGGTTAAAGTAAGGGGAGGTTAGGAAAGGTAATGAGGAAGAGGAGGAAGGGAGGGAAGGGAAGAAGAACAGAGGAGGGAAGAAAATCACTCAGAACGGGGAGGAAATTATGTAGTTTTATTTTAGAGGGAGAGGGAGGGAGGGAATGAGAGAAGAAGAGAGAGAGAGAGAGATGAGAGAGAGGAGAGAGAGAGAGAGAGAGAGAGAGAGAGAGAAGAGAGAGAGAGAGAGAGAGAGAGGATGAGAGAGAGAGAGAGAGAGAGAGAGAGAGAGAGAGAGGAAGAAAAAAACAGGAAGAAGAACCAGATAAACAGAAAGATAACAGACAGATTAGACAGAAACGCAACACAAAAAGAGAAGGGAAGAAAAAATAAAAACACGGATAGAGACACCGAGTAAAAGATTGTAAGTAAATATATAAACAAAAAACCAAACACAAAATATGAAGAAAGTAGGTACATTAATCACTCAAGCCGACTGCGTCCACTTCGGCGGAGAGACAAGTATGTAGCTTCTCCTACCTCCATCCCTTGTCACCTGAATGAAATTCACAATCACTGTTTTATCTTTTCCCAACCTATACCTCCCACAACCCCACCATCAACACAAATAACCATCACCCCCCCTTATCCCTCCATTCCCATCACCAAACCACCACCATCCCACCAAATCCATCACCACAACACCTACCTCACCACCATATACCATCACCCCAACACCACACACAACCATATACCATCAAAACCATTACTCACCATATACCATCACCACAACACCATTACTACCACCATATACCACCACCACAACCACCACCATCAACACCACCATATCCATCACCACAACCGCCTCACCATTACCATCACCACAACCACTACCATTTACTAATATAGAAAAATAAATGATAACAATATACAGATCAAAAAAAGTCATTACTTCAACATTATCTGACCCAGTGCACAACATTATAACATCTACCATTTATAATACACAAAGTTTTCACCCTTACTTCTATTTTCTGTAAAGAAAAAAGAGGATAGAAGGAGGAGGAAGGAAATAGGGTAGGAGAGGAGGAGAATTAGAGGAGGAAATACAGGATAAATGGTCACATTATGTAAGTTTCCCTTTTTTTATTTCTTTTATTTTTCTTTCCTTTAACCTTAAATCCTTCTGTCACAGCGGACCCAAAACCTTCCCTGTCCTCATTACTTCCCTTCTCCCCTATCACCACCCCTTCCCTGCCTCACACCTTTATACTACTTCCTTGCCAGCCTGGATTTCAAACTTAATTTTTACCCCTTGAGACCCAGAACGTAATTTCCATTGTATATTGGCCATCATTAGACGATTTTTAGTGAATATAAGCAATATTTTATAGATATGACCTGTTTAGTATCCTTGTCGACTAACTTATTTGGTATATTCAGTTACTTTTCGAAATTTTATGGCTGACAACAGACAATTTTTTATAGCAAAGGAAAGATCTGGGTCTGAACCAAGACCCTTCTGGGTCTGAAGGGTTTAAGTAAACTTTTGCAAGAGGTGGTGTGTGTGTGTGTGTGTGTGTGTGTGTGTGTGTGTGTGTGTGTGTGTGTTTTGTTGTTTGTGCTGGTGTCTTGTCTGTGTCTGTGTCTGTGTCTGTGTCTGTGTCTGTGTCTGTGTCTGTGTCTGTGTGTGTGTGTGTGTGTGTGTGTGTTGAGATAGCGAGTCGTGGTAGATAAGTTATGCATATAATGACATTGATAACAAATATTGGTAATGATGATACAAATAATGGAATAATATTGATGATGATAATAGTAATGCTAATAAAAATAATAGCAATAATAAACATGTCTCCTCTTTTCAAGCCTCTTAGTTTTCCTCCCTGTTTCCCTCCTTCCGAGGAATGTATAAGGAGAAGGAGGGAAGGAAGAAGAATAAAGTGAAAGGATGGGTGGAGGGAGAGAGGAATGAATAATAGAGAGAGAAAGTGAGAGATAGAGAGAGAGAAAACAAAAAAAGGGAGAAAGAAATAAGACAAAAAAACATATTACCTTCTTCAGTAAAGAGAAGATAAAACATGCCAACCTAACCACGTTGTCGGGGAAACTCGTGTGTTTTCTTGCTGTTAATGTCAGAGGCTTGAGGATCGAGGAGGGGAGGGAGTTGTAGGGGGAGAGGGGGATGGAGGGGGGGAAAGGGCAAGGTTTGGGGAGGGGAGAAGGAAGGGGGTAGGAGGGGGAGAGAGGGAAGGGGAGGGATGGAGGAAGGGGGGCAGAGCAGGAGGATTACGAAGGATAAGGAAGGAGTCACAAATAGCAAACAGAGCTTTATAGGGTCCTTATACGAGCCTGTTTTTGTTTTCGCTACTCTATATTATCAACTTGTATAAGCAAAAGGATAGTAAAGTACAAGAGGGAAGAAGAGGAGGAGGAAAGAGGGCCTTCCCTTGGGAGAAGAGAGAGGGAGAATCAGAAGGGAAAGAGTATATAATGGTTTTTTTCTTTAAGAAGTAAGATAGATAGGCTTGGAAAACAAAATAAATAAATAAATTTATGAGAGATTTTGTGACGTTAAGCAATATGACGTACAGGAAAAGAAGAAGAAGAGGAAGAAGAGAAGGAGGAGGAAGAGGAGTTATATTTAAGGAGGTAAGGGGGTAAGGAAGGAGGTTCAGTTATCGTCTTCCCGCTTGTGTCTCTATCCCGAGGTGGTGTCGCGGGGGGGGAAGAGTGGTGAGGGAGGGGAGGGGGTGAGGGAGGGAGTGCTGGTGGGGAGGGGAGGGAAAAGGGGGAGGCAAGGTGGGGAACGGTGTGGGTGGGTGGAGAGGAGAAGGGAGGTTTTTTTTTCGTGTCTTTGGATGCGAGATAGGAGGAGGAGGAGGATTACATAGGATTACATAGGAATAACAGACACCAGGAGACCTATTGGTCCATGACGAGGGTATCTGCTGAACTACATACTACTAACTATCAACTACTTGTAAGAAAACAGTTGGAAAAGGATACCATGTCCTTAAAAGGAGATAGGAACACGGAAGTTTCATAGTGCAGAAAAATAGGGTATGAAATATACTAACTACAACTACCACTACCACTACAACTAATCGATCCGGGGGACTAAATATGAATTCGCAGGGCACTATCAATACCCATTTACTTTACAGTGCGCGTCAAGTCTGTTTTTAAATGTAGTTATTGTGCTGGCTTCGACAACATTTGCTGGTAACTTGTTCCATCGATCAACGACTCTCACATTGAAATAATTTTTACGGAGATCAGTGATGCAACGTTGACCGTTTAGTTTTAAACCATTATTTCTTGTTGTCACTTGAGTTGAAAGCTCGAATAGGTTCTCTTGATTAGTGACATCAAAACCTTTTAGAATCTTAAAGGTTTCTATCAAGTCCCCACGGATTCTACGATCCTTTAAGGAAAACATATTAAGTTTCCGCAGTCTCTCTTCATAAGATGAATTTCGCAGAGATGGAATTTGTTTGGTTGCTCTTCTTTGCACTGATTCCAATTTGGCTTGATCTTTTACGAAACAGGGCGACCAGAATTGAACGGCATATTCCAAGTGGGGCCTAACCAAGGACGTGTATAATTGTGTCATTACTTTCGGACTTTCATGTTCAAAATTACGTTTAATAAAGCCCAACATCATATTTGCCTTTTTACTGGCAGCTAGGCAATGCGGACTGGTTTTCAGATCATTACTGATGATGACACCTAAATCCTTTTCCTGCTGTACTTCAGTTAACGATTTATTTTGCATTTGATAGTTATATTTAAGGTTATCGTTGCCTATATGCATTACTTTACATTTATCGGAATTGAATTTTAATAGCCATTTATCACTCCAATCTGATAGTTTGTCGAGATCACTTTGTATGAGTTCGCAGTTTTCTCTAGTATATGCTTTACCGCCTAATTTGGTGTCATCTGCAAATTTCGATATTTTAGATACAAGTCCGCAGTCCAGATCGTTGATATATATCAGAAAAAGAGTAGGACCAAGACCGAGCCCTGAGGCACCCCACTAGTAACATCTAACCAATCAGATGCCTCGCCATTTATTACTACCCGTTGTTTACGATTTGAAAGCCAATCGCCAATCCATGAACATAATTGCTCTCCTAAGCCATGTGCCCTTAGCTTGGTCAGCAGTCGCTTATGGGGAACTGTATCGAAGGCTTTCTGAAAATCAAGGTATATTACATCCGAGGGAATTTTAGCGTCCCAGTTTGAATAAATGACATTAAAAAAATCGAGTAGGTTTGTTAAGCAGGATCTCTTATTTCGAAATCCATGCTGGGAGTTTAGTATTGAGTTATTTTCATCGAGAAAAGACACTATTTTATCCCGCAATATTTTCTCAAATAGTTTAACAATCACAGACGTTAGACTAATTGGGCGATAATTACTTGCGAGGCTCTTACTCCCTTTCTTGAATATCGGTGTAACATTAGCTAATTTCCACATACTAGGAACATTTTTGTCACCTAGCGATTTATTGAAAATAATCTTTAATGGGAGCGAAAGTTGACTGTGACATTCGCGAAGTAGTCGCGGCGAGATTTCGTCCACCCCCACGGATTTTGCTGGGTCAAGTTTCTGCAAATACTTTGATTTTTCGTCTACTGTTGTAGGAGGAGGAGGAGGAGGAGAAGGAGGAAGGCGGAGATGATGATGACGGATGAAATAATAGGAATGTGGGAAAAAAGTCACCTGACACATATAATTATTATTATTACCATTATCACTATTATTATTATTTATTATTGTTTTCATTATTATACCCTGTATTTCTACGAAGGCATTCATTACTAAAGATTCCAGTTAGCCTCTTCAGATATTTATTCACCATGCATGTTTTGTTGCTATAGTACAAGGCAGAGAAAACACAACAGGGTGATCTGAATATATTTCCCTCTGCGCAGAAACGATACCAATGGGTTTTTTTTCTCATCCGAAACAGCATCATCAAGCAGGCTAATACACAAACGTTTTTTATTTATTATCCGAAATATAATATCATCAAGCAGGCTAATATCTCGCAAGGCCTGCAGAATGGCAGTGCAGATGGCTCACTCCTATGTTATTTAAACCTGCTCAATTATGTCAACTCCGTGAAATGTCAGTGACCACCCCACGCATCATAATTGTTTCATCGGGTCATGCATTATCTAGCCGCCTTTAAAGCTCCCTATTGACGCCGCACTAACTAAATGAAATATAACATCACATCTTTTGTTTAACCAGTTTTCATGGACTGTTTATTTTCCTGTTATGAATGGAAATGTAGTATTTTAGCCACCTCCTTCGTCATTAAAGTAAATAAGTGTCGTCAGAAAGGCTTGGGAGGGACGGAGGAAGGAAAAGGAAGAAAGAAGGAGGGAGAAACAGATACGACGATAAGCGGTAAGGTAAAGTAAGGAAGAGAAGGAGGAGGAAGGTGGGAAGTCAAGAGTTCAAATACAGTTTAGAGATGGCACACACAAGAAAAAAGGAAGGGAAGGAAGCAAAGGAGTGAAAGAAAGAATAAAAGGAAAGGGAAAAAGGACAAGAGGCAGGGAGGGAGTTAAGGAGAGAGAGGAGGGAGTAAGGAGAGAGAGAAGGGTGTAAGGAGTAAGGAGAGAGGAGGGAGTAAGAAGGCAGGGAGGGAGTTAAGGAGAGAGAGAGAGGGAGTAAGGAGTAAGGAGAGAGGAGTAAGTAAGGAGTAAGGAGAGAGAGAGTAGGGAGTAAGGAGTAAGGAGAGAGGAGTAAGTAAGGAGTAAGGAGAGAGAGAGTAGGGAGTAAGGAGTAAGGAGAGAGGAGGGAGTAGAGGAGTAAAGAAGGACGTATAGGGAAGGGAGGGAATCTCACTCATTCCGCGTACACTCATGTCTCCAGGGACACGCCTCTCATCACACCACAGTGCGCGGTGCCCTTGTAACCTCCTAACCAAACCAAACCTCCCGTATAAATAATCTCGTATGATAGTTTACGAACTCAAAAAATTTTTCTCCAAGGCAAAAAAAGAATTTTTTTTTTTCCCCAAAACTGGGAAAAAAAATTTTGACCCCCCAAAAAATTTTTTAAATTTAAAAAAAAGGGGGGAAAAGGGGAAAAGAGGAAAAACGATCAAAATTTTTGGTAGAAAAAGGAAAGTTAAGATAAATAATAAAAAAAAAAAACAAAAAAAGGGATGATTTTTTAGAAGGAAAGGGGGAAAAGAAATTTTTAAAGAAAAAGGGGGAAAAAGGGGGGAGGGAAAGGGGGAAGGAAAAAGGGAAAAAAAGGGGGGGCTGACTCGGGGTTGGGAAAAAAAGGGGGAAAAAAAATTAAAAACTTTAAACCCCCCAAAAAAAAAAAAAAAAAAAAAAAAAAAGGGGGGCCCCCTTTTTTAAAAAGGGGGGGGAAAAAAAATTTTTTAAAATAAAAGTTTTTGGAAAAAAAGGGGGGGGAAAAGGGGGAGGGAGAAGGGAAGAGGAAAGGGGAAAGGAGAGAGGGGGAGTAAGGAAGAAAGGAGAGGGAGAAGGAGTAGGAAAGAAAAAAGGGGGAGAAGGAGAAGGGAGAGGGGGGGGGTAAAGAAGGAGGGGGGAAGGGGGGAATTAATAGGGTAAAATCCCCAGGGAAACCCTTCCACCCCCCCGGGGGGCCCGAACCTCTAAAACCCCTCCCTAAAAAAAAAACTTTTTTTTAAATTTTTTTTTTCTAAAAATTTTTTTTCCCCCGGGAAAAAAGAGAAAAGTTTATTTTTTGGTACTCGAAGTGTCTCGACTCTCCGGTGTGAACGATTTCCCGAAAAAATACACAGGATTTAAGTGTACTTAAGCAGTGATTTGAAACAAGTCTGAATCTTTTTAATGGACGCGACCCCACCGTTGGGGGTCGACCAGGCGAGAGGCGGCGGCGGAAATTTTCCCCCCCCCTGAATTATCCGACTTAAAACCCGTAAAAGAGAGGTAGTTTGCAGGTACTGTGTATTGTTGTTGTGAGGCGTGTATGGAATGCTTGGGTATGAGTGTGATGGAGGTGGGATGAGGAGCGGAATGTTATAAGTACATAAGGAAATAAGGAAGCAGCAAGAGGCCGGGGGCTCCATCCCAATTTTTTTGGGCGGAGCGCTAGAGTTTCGAAAAGTGACAGACGGAGGCGGGGGAAGGGGTTTACTTTTTTGTATTGGGGAGGAATTCAACACACCAGGGGGTTTATACGGCATAGTGGGGAGCCGTGGTGCAATATTTGGGGTGTACACAAGGGCATGGGCCAGGGATCATGGGGAGGGTAAATAAAGTAGCAAGAGCAAATGCAGAAACTATGGGAAAGGGGTAGCGGGGAGTGGTGCGGCGAGGCGAGAGCAGCGCAGGGAGGGTGCGGCGATGTAGTTTCCTGATGCGCGCCTCATACATAGCCATGCTGGTACCTGGAACTGTCGCCGATAGGAACTGTCGCCGATATCGGCGACTGTTCCAATTTTTCACGTCGGCGGGAGTTCCAATTGTCGGCGACAGTTCTAGTTCTTGATCTTGATATTACAGTACCCAATATATCATTTAATAAGCTTTTAATCATGTTTCTGCATTCAGGGATTAATAACCAGCAAAACTTGAATTATCAAAGGCTTTCAATGGGAGAAATATACTTGTAAAGTTGTCAACACCCTTCCCGGGGACTCCGCCCCCTTGGAGACTTGACCTGGCGCAGCATCGCAAGCAAACACAAGGCGATCGCAATAGTACGGGCGGTACCGGAACTGTCGCCGATAGGAACTGTCCCCGATATCGGGGCCCTGTTCCAATTTTCACGTCGGCGGGGGTTCCAATTGTCGGCGACAGTTCTAGTTCTTGATCTTGATATTACAGTACCCAATATATCATTTAATAAGTTTTTAATCATGTTTCTGCATTCAGGGATTAAATACCCAGCAATAACTTGAACTATCAAAGGCTTTCAAGGGGAGAATATACTTGTAAAGTTGTCAAAAACCCTTCTCCTGACTCCGCCCCTTGGAGACTTGACCTGGCGCAGTATCGCAAGGCGACGCAAGGCGATCGCAAAAAGTACGGCCCTGGGTGTCTTGAAGACACCTTCACCCCCTCTCCCCTTAACTCTTCCTTCTCTCTTTCCATCCTTTCCTCCTCTATTTTACCTTTTTCGAGACAGACATATAGGAAACACGAACATATATATATATATGAGCTTCCAGCAATAGCTTGAAAATATCAAAGATTTTAATGGGAGAAATATAAAATGTAAAGTTGTCTACAGCCTCCTCCTGACGCCCCCTCATTGGAGATTAGCGCGGAAGAATATTTCCCACCCGCCCCTTCCCCCCACTGGGAGGGGTCCCACGGGGAGTGTCCTCCCCCCGTCGTCGTTGCCGAAAAAGCAAACGAGTAGCAAAAATTTGAAACCGTATATACTTGCAGATACAAGGCATAAAACAACGTTGAAACAGGGTAGAATTACAGTCATATAAACTACTGTGTATTATTCAGTGGCACATACAAATCAATAGTGATGCATAATTTGCAATATATGGCGCCCGGCGACATAGTGCAGGTAGCGCCTTTAGTGTATTACGGTAGTAGTAAAGTATTTATTTATTTTAAGTTATTTATGTAATCATAATAAATGCTTGGGGTCGATAACGAACTGGGGTTTCCAGAAGGGGTCTGGTGTGGGATATATATATATAATATATATATATATATACACACACACACACACCAGATAGAGAGAGTAGAGGAGTCAGAAGAGAGAGGATGAGAGAAGAGAGAAGAAGAGAGTGAGAGTAGAGAGAGAGAGAGAGGATTGACATATATATACATTATATAGATATTTATAATCTATATAATATATATATATATATATATATATATGATATACTATACATATATATATATATATATATATATTATATATATATATATATATAATATATACATATATATCTATTATATCTACTATAGTTATATATATATTATATAGATAGATTAATATATATATATATACTAACTGTATATTCTACCCTGTTTCAGCGATATGTTTATGCCTGTATCTGCAGTAATACGGTTTCAAATTTCCTACTTGTTTTCTTTTTCGTGCAACGACGACGGTGGAGGACACTCCCCGTGGGACTCTCCCAGTGCGGGGTGAAGGGGCGGGTAGGATATTCTTCCGCCGCTAAATCTCCAATGAGGCGGCGTCATGAGGAGGCTGTAGACAATGTATATTTATGACAATGTATATCAATTGACTTTTACATGTATTTTCTCCCATTTCGTCCCTTTGAAGAGTTCAAGCTATACTGAAGCTCATATATATTATATATATAATATAGTATATATATTATATATACAGAATATATATATATTATATGTTCGTGGTTCCTATATTCCTGTCTCGAACAGGATGAAATAGAGGAGGAAAGGAATGAAATGAGAGAAGGACAGAATTAAGAGAGGGAGTGACGGTGCCTTCAGCACCTAGGAGCCGTACGTTTATGGAACTGTCCCGAAGGAACTGTCGCCGAACAATCAAGACGAGAACTGTCGCGACGTGGAACGTTGCCGACGCGGAAATTCTCGGCGACAGTTCACATTTGGGAATAGATGTAAAGGAAGAGTAAAAGGGTTTATGGAACTGTCTCTATGGAAGACTATGAATAGTCTGTCCCAATCCCAGACTAAGAGCCATGCCGGCAAGTCCTCATCGTTTTCAAATGGGACATTTCTACAACTTGACAGTTTGACGCTCATCAGTATCCGTTCGAGCTTTCCCCTGCTACCGTTTCTTTTTTTTAACTATCAAAGGCTTATTTCTATTATTTTACAAGGATTCTTCTTACTATGCTGGATTATACATTATTATTATAAGGATCTTTTTCTTGTATGAGAGGCTATAGTATCCTGATATCTGTCTCTCTCTAGTACAAATCAGCCAAGGGATGCGCCTCGAAGCGGGAGAGGTCACAAGAAGAAAATCACGCCAAGGTGGAGTGTGGAGGACTTTTGGGCGGATAATTAAATATCTTTCATACGCCCCACCTCTCCTCCCCCGTATAGTGGATATGTGATTTCGCTGTAAAGGGTTGGGTTAGATGAGAGTGGGGTATTATTTAGTAAGTTGATATCAAAAGGAATAACTTGGCATGCTACTTCAAAGACAGTGTGGAGCGGCGGTGATGATGCCCGGGTTAATGGGGAGGGCGTGACTACCGCCCGTGCCCACAACCCCTTGAGTCAAGAACATAAGGAAACTACAAGAGGCCGGTAGTCCTTACGTACACTGGGTAGTTCCTTCACACATGTACATATCTACATCCACCTTCATCCCAAGCAACTATTTTCGAAGACAACAATATATTATTTTTTCCGATTTTTTCTGGCCATTAATGTTACAGATGCCATTACACCAGACATTTGTAAATGGTGTCACTATTTTTTGCCGACTATCTACAGCAGTATTTCCCAACCTGGGGGAAACTTCCCCCTGGGGGGAAATTTCAGGATTCGAAGGCGAAATTTATCCGAGCGGCTCTAAAAATTACTACCGTAGATAACAGTTAAGTCGACCAGGACAATTTTTTTTTCTGCTATATCAGCCGTGTGGTGGCGTTAATACTTACCTTTCTATCATCCATGATTTCAGAAAGTTAGAAGGGGCTATCTGAAGAGTCTGTGTCATTTTGTGTCTTCATCTGTGTCATATTAATGGCTAAAAATGATACACATGACAAAAATATCTACACCGTGGCTACCACAGTAGATCGCCTCTAGTGTTTATTTTACTGATTGTCGTACCGCTGTCGTCGGTCGCCCGAAAAAAAAAACACATATACTAGCGAAATTTGAAACCGTCTATATCTGCAGATCAAAGCATAAAACAACGCTGAAACAAGTAGATTATACAGTCTGATTAACTACCTGTGTATCCTACTTCAGTGGCACATAAAAATCAGTATGATGCTATATTCCTGTAAGATATTGCCGCCTTGGTGACATCACTGCAGGTGCGACTTTACTGTTTTCTACGGTAGCATTTATCGCAGAAAAAAATCTCTTTGAGTTAAGATTTCAGCTATTGACTTTTTTTTTCGTGTAGTGTATCATAGACATAAGAGAGGATTCGTGGGTCTTTATTAGATATATTGAATAATACTTGTTATTAAGCAAGTCATTTTGTGTTTGGCTACTTTTTTTTCTTCACCACATGAAGTGGTAAATCCGGATGGGTGAAACAGGGGAATGGGAAACAACAGAACAAAGGTTGGAACTCATGATCTAACATAAATAAGACATAATTCCCATGGAAATAGGACATTCAATGAAAAGGACAAGTCAAATCTCACCACTCATTGACTCACACACCATAACTCACACACTCATTTACTTCCCACACCCATACCTCATCACTCATTACTCAAAATACCATACCTCCCCACCATGACTCACACTCCATACCTCACCCCTCATTACTCCCACATCCATACCTCACCACTCATGACTTCCACAACAATCCATACCTCACCACTCTTACTCACCTAACTACTCATTCTTACACACTCATATCTCACACTCATTACTCCCCACAGCCATACCTCACCACTCATTACTCACACATTCACCACTATCCATACATCACCAACTCCTTACTCTCCCTACTCATTTACCAACACATACCTCACCAACCAGTGGCGTCACCGCGGGGGGCTAAGGGGAGTTTAGTCCCACCGCCCACCAAGTCATGGGACTCAGCACCAAAAATTTGCTTGTAACTGAAACCATAGGCCCAGACGAGACACCACTCTGAGAGAGATGAAGACACTAAATCGCACTGTAAAAGATGTCTTTACTATCCCATCCTAAGACAAGGTACTCGTTGCATTTGGCACAGGTATATTGATGACTCCAAATAGTGCTTCTACTTGTGTATCTGCTGTCATCCTTCGGCCCCGAACTTTCTAATGTGCAATAATTATTTGAAATATCTATGCCTGACCATATATGTCTACACATTGCAAGTGAGAGCCTCCTGGCAGAAGTTCTATGTGCCTCAAAACATTAACGATGCAACATTCCATCTCGGTGCTTTAGACACAAACTAAAGCCTCTACAGCAAGGTTTCACCACTCTCTGGACTGTAATGCATTTGGCTCTCAACTTTCTTCCCTGTCATAATGCTAAATTGACGATTTCATTCTCTGTACTGAAGCTTGTCAAAACGTTACCTCAGGGCAACAATGGTTCAAAACGGCGACCAGTCTAGGACAATTTTCCATTGAAAAGTGTGGTGATTCACTCGATCTTGAATGGTATTAAGTTGACAAATTGCCATCGCGTCCATACTGTCACAATAAAACTCTCGGAGAATCCACAAACGGCAGTTTGCCCTAACTCTTTCCTTAACATAGACAATAAGTGGTCAGGGATTAACCCTTCAAGCACCAGGGTTACGATGATCACACAGTCCTGCAGTACATACACTGTACTGTCGTCCTGTGCTATAGTGGTTAAGGCAGTGGGTAGCCAGGGTAGGTCCAGTGAGGCAGGGTAACACAGGACGGGAGGCAGGTTAATCACAGTGGGAATGAGCCAGTTACGGCAGTGGGTAGGCAGGTAACACAGGACGGGAGGGCCCGGTTAAGGCAAGTGGGAGCCAGGGTATAGGCAGTGGGTGCAGGTATAACGACAGGACGGGGGCATGTTAACACAGTGGTAAGCAGGTTAAGGCAGATGGGAGCCAGGTAGGGCATTGAAGCCAGGTAAGGCAGTGGGAGGCAGGGCACACAGGACGGAGGCATGTAAACAGCTATGTTTTAGGCAGGTGAAAGCATGTGGGAGCCAGGTTAAGGCAGTGGGAGGCAGGGTAACTCAGGATGGGAGGCAGGGTTAAGGCAGTGGGAGCCCGGTAGGCGTGGAGCCAGGGTATAGGTGCAGTGGGACCAGGGTAAGGCAGTGGGATGCTCAAGGTAAGTGCAGTGGAGCCAGGTTAAGGCATGGGGAGGCAGGGCCACACAACGGCGGGAGGCAGGTTTACACAGTGTGAGGACAGGTTAAGGCAGTGTGAGAGCCAGGGTTAAAGTGCATGTGGAGGCAGGGTAAACACAGACGGGAGGCAGTTAACACAGTGGGATGGCAGGTTAGAGCAGTGAGAGCCATTAAGCGCAGTGGAGGCAGGGTAACACAGGACGGGAGGCAGGTTAACCACAGTTGTGAGTGCAAGGTTTAAGGGGGGCCCCCAAAAAAAAAAAGTGTTGGGGGGAATCCAGGTAAGGCGTGGGAGCCAGGGTAACACAGGACGGGAGGAGGCGGGTTCACACAGTGTGAGGCAGGTTACAGGCAGTGGGAGCTCAGGGTAAGGCAGTGTCAGGCAGTGTAACACAGGCCGGTGAGCGCAGGTTAACACACTGGGAGGCACAGGTTTGAGGCAGTAGTGGATCTGGCAGGTAACCAGATCGGGAGGCAGTTTAACACAGGATGGGGAGGCAGGTTTGACGGCAGTGGAAGCCAAGGGTAAGTGCAGTGGGAGGCAGGGTAAAACAGACGGGAGCAAGGTTAACACAGGATGGGGGCAGGTTAAGGCCGTGGAGCCAGGGTAAGCTAGTGTGTGACAGGGTAACAACAGACGGAGGCGGTTACACAGGATGGGAGGCAGGTTAAGGCAGTGGCGAGGGTAAGCACAGGACCGGGAGGCAGTAACACAGGATGGGAGGCAGTTAAGGCAGTGGGAGCCAGGGTAATGGCAGTGGGAGGCAGGATAACACAGGGAGTGACAATAGGCAGGTTAACAGCAGGATGGGGAGGCAGGTTAAGTCAATGGGATCCAGGGAAAGGCAGTGGGAGGCAGAGGGTAAAAACCAGGACGGAGCAGATTAAGGCAGTGGTGGAGCCAGCAGTAAGGCGTGGGAGGCAGGTAACCAGGACGGGAGGCCGGTTAACAACAGTGTATGCAGGGTTAAGGCAGTGGTGCACATATCATCAATAGCTTCTTACAGAACGCCGTGGGAGGCAGGTTAAATCGGCTTTTTAGTTACGGGATCAGGGATCTGGACGTGGAGGCTGGGGACAACTAAGTAGCCATGTAACCCCCCCGAGGTTTTGTGGCATAAGGGAAATACCTTGCATATATTTAAGGTGGATATTTAGAGATGTTTGGCTCATTATCAAGAGAAAACACTATGACCGGATAAAACAAACCAAAAACGTACATTGGGGCAATTTCCCGTGGGTCATATGGGGTAGTGAGAGAGAAAAATGGCATTTTATTATTGTGTATAAAACAAATAAAAATGTTTCCTTCAATTATCAATATAGTTAATATGGTATGTGCATGGTATAAACTCTATTAATTTATGTGTTCATTGTAATCTAAACGCTTAATTCCACTTTCTTCTCTTTTTTGGGCCTCAAAATTACCCTAGGAACTGATTAATTGTCAATTACCACACGACCCCGCCAGCTGATAGGCCATCACCCCCCCGGCTAAAGCCCCCCCAATTTTTTTTTACTGTGACGCCACTGCTTCACCACTCATTACTCCACCTCATTATTACCACACATCATAACTCACCACTCATTACGACCATAGTACCATCTCATCCCCCCACAATTCATTACTCCACAAGCATCATACCTCACCCACTTATTACAACTCACTCCCTCACCATCATCTAACGCTTCGAAGAACAAGGGTGATTTGATCGTCTATTTCAAATAACTTTATTGTTTGAGTTTAATCATATTTTATTAGTAACTGCATAATATAAAGACCTAAGTAACAAGTTCGCCAAAATATACTACCACTCGAATGTCGAGTTATGGGCTGCCTTCATATATCAGTGTTCTTATACGACAGCTTTATTTATTACTATATTTTATTAAATCTATTTTTTATCTATTTTTATCTATTTATCTTTCTCGGGACCCCTGATGCCCGGGCCTGAGGCTGCAGCCTCATTAATCTCATGTAAATCCGGCACTGGCCATGGTTCCACCCATGGTCTGTCCACAGCGAGTCCCGATTCAGAATCGGCAGTTTCACCCTCCCGGTGCGAGCTTGGAGCTCATAAATACCGATCTTTGGGTAATGCTGGCCTCACACGACCACACCCACCCATCCACTGCCTCAGGCACAGTAATTATCAGTGAAAAATCCGCGGCGTAATGAGTGGCCCGGGATACGGGGGGGGAAATCCCGGCCGACAGATTGTGCCATGACGCTGTAACCCACCCGAGCTGGTCCATGTGTTTGTGGTGTGTGTAGTGTGTGTGTGTTTTGTGTGTGTGTGTGTGCGTGTGCGTGTGCGTGTGCGTGCGCTTGCGTGCGTGCTGCGTGTGCGTGTGGCGTGTGTCGTGCGCTGCGTGCGCGTGCGTGCGTGCGGTGCTGGCGCGGGCGTGCGTGCGTGGCGTGCGTGCGTGCGTGCGTGCGTGCGTGCGTGCGTGTGCGTGCGTTCGTGCGTGCGTGCGTGCGTGCGTTCGTGGCTGTGCTTGCGTGCGCTGCGTGCGTGCGTGCGTGCGTTGCGTGCGTGTCTGCGTGCGTGCGTGCGTGCGTGCGTGCGTGCGTGTGTGTTTGTGCTGCGTGTGCGTGTGGTGGTGCGTGGTGCGTGTGCGTGTGTGCGTTGCGCGTGCGCGTGGCGTCTGTGCGCGTGCGCGTGCGCGTAGCCGTGCGCGTGCGCGTGCGCTTGCGCGTGCGAGCTGCGCGTTGCGCGTGCGCGTGCACGTGCGGCGTGGCGCGTGGCGCGTGTGGCGGTGCGCGTGCGCGTGCGCGTGTGCGTGTGTGTGTGTGTGTGTGTGGGTGTGTGTGACTGTGTGTGTGTGTGTGTATTTTATTTTTTCATCATAACAGGATTGGCCAAGTGCAAATTTTTGTTGTGGTTTTTTATTTATTTATGTCATCATAATGGATCACGCTGAAGATCCTCCACCCCAGAGTTTCGCAGGTTGACGGATCTTCAGGTGGGATACTCCTGGGGTGAACGTTCTTCAGGTGGTATATTCTGGGTGACGCTTCTTCAGGTGGGATATCCTGGGTGACGGTTCTTTAGGTGGGGTCAAGACTGTCCTGACTTCAACCTTCAAGTGAGGTCAGGTCAAATGGTAAAAGGGAGAGTCAGGACCTCCAGTCAAGTAGGACTATAATAAAGTAAGTGGGCTAAAAAATAGTCATAGGAGTCAGTGGAGCCACTGGCACGCATACCTTCAACCCTAGGGGCGTCCCTACCACTGTTGTGTAATGATTCCACTAAGGTTATTCGATGGCTTCAAACAAACAGACTTTTTAAACGTGAAGTTAGTGTGATACTTGTGATAACTGGATGAATTTGCGACAATATACTCCATATCGAAGATTGTTTTTCTGTGGCGAAATGCAAACAAAGACTGCCTGAAGTATATATTCACTAGTCTATATGAATTAGGATCTTTTATTGCCTTTCTCGAATTTCAGAAGATGCATTTCTCGTGAGATGCCATAACCACAAAGGAATTATATTTGTTAAATCCTAATTTTATAATGATATTCCTGTGGGCTGGGGTGTACGATCTTCAGGTGGGAAATCCTGGGGTGACGGTTTCTTCAGGTGGACTTCTGCGGGGTGACGAATCTTCAGGTGATCCATCATAATAACTGCTTGGGGTTTCGATATTCGAACTGGATTTCCAGAAAGGGTCTGGTGGTGTGTGTGTGTGGTATATATATATATATCTATAATAATATATATATATAATATATAAGAGTAAGAGAGAGAGAGAGAGAGAGAGAGAGCGAGAGAAAGAGAGAGAGAGAGAGCGAGAGAGGAGACAGGAGATAGAGAGAGAGAGAGAGAGAGAGAGAATAGAGAGAGAGAGAGAGAGAGAGAGAAGATCTGAGAGGAGAGAGAGACAGAGAGAGGATAAGAGAGAGATGAAAATATCAATATATAATATATATATATTATATAATATATATATATAATATATATATATATCTAATATATAATATTATACTATATAATATATATATATATATAGATATATTATATCATCTATCTATATATATATATCATATATTCTCTATATCATATATCTTAATCTATATATTAATATATAGTTATACTATATATATATTATATATATATATATATTTATTTATTGGACACATATCTCTCTCTCTCTCTCTCTCTCTCTATCATATCTGTGTGTGTGTGTGTGTGTGTGTGTGTGTGCTGTGTGTGTGTGTGTATGTGGTATATATCATATACTCTATATAATATATTATATATATATATATATATATATATATATACTATATATTCATATCTCTCTCTCTCTCTCTCTCTCTCTCTCATCTCTCTCTCTCGCTCTCTCGTCTCTCTCTCTTCTCTCCTCTCTCTCTACTCCACCCTCTCTCTCGTCATCTAGCTGGTGTTGTGTGTGTGTTAAGTATAATATATATATCTATATATATATATATAATATATATCACACACCAGACCCCTTCTGGAATCCAGATTCGTTATCGACCCCCAAGCATTATTATGATTACATAAATAAACTTAAATAATAATACGTACTACTTACCGTAGATAACACTAAAGGCGCTTAACCTGCACTAATGTTCGCCAGGCGCCATATATTTGCGAATTATAGCATCACTAATTGTTTGTATGTGCCCACTGAAGATGATAACAGTAGTTTATATGACTGTAATATTCTAACCCCTGGTTTCAACGTTGTTTTAATGCTTGTATCTGCAAGATATACGGTTTCAAATTTTGCTAATCGTTTTTGCTTTTTCGTGGCACGCGACGGTGGGAGGAACAATTCCCGCGTGGACTCTCCCATTGGGGGGGAAGGGGCGGTAGGATAATTTCTTCCGCGCTTAATCTCCAATGAGGCGGCGTCAGGAGGGAGGCTTAGACAACTTTACATGTATATTTCTCCCATTCAATAGTCTTTGATAGTTGTCAAGCTTATTGCTGGAAGCTCATATATATCATATATAGTGTTCGTGTTCCCTATATCTCTGTCTCGCGAACAGGAGAATAGAGGAGGAAAGGATGGAATGAGAGAAGGAGAGAGTTAAGGAGAGGGAGGTGAAGGTGTCTTCAAGACACCCAGGGCCGTACTATTGCGATCGCCTTGCGTCGCTTGCGATGCTGCGCCAGGTCAAGTCTCCAAGGGGGCGGAGTCAGGAGAAGGGTGTTGACAACTTTACAAGTATATTTCTCCCATTGAAAGCCTTTGATAGTTCAAGTTATTGCTGGTATTTAATCCCTGAATGCAGAAACATGATTAAAAGCTTATTAAATGATATATTGGGTACTGTAATATCAAGATCAAGAACTAGAACTGTCGCCGACAATTGGAACTCCCGCCGACGTGAAAAATTGGAACAGTCGCCGATATCGGCGACAGTTCCTATCGGCGACAGTTCCAGGTACCGAAATGCCCCATTTGAAACGCTAGACTTGCCCCGTGCATGGGCTTCGTCTGGGTTGGGGACAGACTCTTCATAGTCTTCCATAGAAGACAGTTCCATAAACCCTTTACTCTTCCTTTACATCTATTCCAAATGGAACTGTCGCCGAGAATTTCCGCGTCGGCGAGCGTTCCACTGTCGGCGACAGTTCTCGTTTGATGCTTCGGCGACAGTTCCTATCGGCGACATTTCCATAAACCGCCATGCTGTGGCGTGCGAGAGGAAATTCTGCGTTAATTCATAGTTGTGATGACGTGGGAGAGTGACACATTAGTAATAGTAAAGAGGAAGGGATTGGTTAAAGTCATATACGTTTCTAAAATCGGATCACCTGAAGATCCGTCACCCAAGAGTTTGGCAGGGTGACGGTTCTTCAGGTGGGATATCCTGGGTGACGGTTCTTCAGGTGGCAACACCTGGGGTGACAGTTCTTCAGGTGGGGTCAAGACCTGACCTGACTTCACCTTCCAAGTGAGGTTAGGTCAAATGGGTAAAAGGGAGGAGTCATGACCAAGGGCGTAGCCAGGAAAAATAATTGGGGGGGGCCACCTCCCAATGATGGTTGAGGGGTGGGTGCCTTAATCAGCTGGGGGTCTGGGAGACGCTGTAAGCCCCCCAGAGACTATTTTTGAAGATATGACTTAATTGGGGGCATATTGAGCCCTATGGGGGGTCATTTATTGGTTCTTTGCATGATATTCAATATAGTAAAATTGATGAAATTATACCATACACTCCTAAAGTAGATGTGTTGAATTGGGGGGGGGCCATGGCCCCATTGGCCCCCCCTCTGGCTACGCCCTTGGTCATGACCCTCCAGTCAGGTAAGAGGACTATATAAAAGTAAGTGGGCTAAAATAAATTTTCTTAACCCCCCACTCCCTCTTTGTAACTTCCCCCACCTTTTCTCAAATAAAACTTGAAACTTGAAAACTTGAGAAATTTAGTCATAGGAGTCAGTCGACCATGGCACGCAATACCTTCCAAACTATAGCGTCCTACCACTGTTGTGTGATGATTCCACTATAGTTATTCGGTGGCTTCAACAAAACAGATTTTTAAAGCGTGAAGTTAAGTGTGTTACTTGTGATAACTGGATGAATTGGACAAAATACTCCCAAGATCGAAGGATGGTTCTCTGTGGAAATGCCAAACAAAAGAATCCCTGAAGTATAGATCCACGAAATAAATGTACTGTATTTTGGAATACTGAGTAAAGTATAATGTATTTTGTATTTTGGAACACTGTATATTACTTTTATTTATTTCTTTAAACTTTCACAAAAAGATGCATAACACAAGATAAGAGATAAGATTTTCATCCTATCTAGACACTTTGCAAGTACCAACTACAAGGTTATTGACTATACAAAGCGCCGCCACGTCAGCACGAACTAGGCAGACTCGAACCGCTGACCGAATGCACAGGGACGCTGCACATTGCGGGCTCACGTCTCTACCAACCTTGCCACCCTGACGGGCTGCATAACACAAAGGAATATATTTGTTAATACTAATTTTCCATATTACATTCACTGTGGTGACGGATCTTCAGGTGGGATATCCTGGGGTGACGGTTCTTCAGGTGGGATATCCTGGGGTGACGGTTCTTCAGGTGGGATATCCTGGGGTGACGGATCTTCAGGTGGACATTCTGGGGTGACGGATCTTCAGGTGATCCCTTAAATCAAATCGGATGCTTGGGTTGCACATGACTCAGTTCCCGGCGCCCCGCATTGCTCTCAGGGGCACGTGCGGAGTGACGTTAGTAAGTGCGGTGGGTAGGAGGAAGTTTATCAAGAAATATCACTTCCCTCCCTTCCTCTCTTCCTCATTACCTTTCCTAACCTCCCCTTACTTTAACCTCCCTCAAACCTTCCCCTCACACCTGTCACTTCCTCCATTAAGTGTTCAACCAGGGTAATTGATAGACCGCCTCCTCTTAGACATACATTTTACCCGTGTGTGTTTAAAAGTCTGGGAGAAACATATTAATGGTTTTGACTTTCGCCATATCGATATAA
Organism: Chionoecetes opilio; assembly: GCA_016584305.1. Lineage (NCBI taxonomy): Eukaryota > Metazoa > Arthropoda > Malacostraca > Decapoda > Majidae > Chionoecetes > Chionoecetes opilio. Next base: position 150,994 of record JACEEZ010019223.1, read on the forward strand.
ATCAAAGAATATTCATCATAAACGTTTCCACTTCAGCTAAAAAGTAAAAATGGGGTTACAGAAAATAATGACGAGCTAGTTGGTTGTGTGTTTTTTCCTGTACTATATATACGTCTTTTTTTCGCTTGATTTATAGTGTTTATTTTTAGCGATGTATGTGTTTTAATTTTACCACGCTATCACCACCACCACCACCACCGCCGCCGCCGCCGCCACCAACACCACCGCCACCACCAACACCAACAACACCATCGCCACCATATAGCTTCTTAGCTATAATTTTGATGATAAATGGTTTTCTTCGCTTTTCTCTGCTTTTTTTTCTTCTCTTTTCTTACGGCGTCCATCAGTGCAGCAGACTGTGGCCCATGCGGACGATAGCAGCGGCGGGCCATTGCGCGCACACACACACACACACACACACACAACACACACACACACACACAACACACACACACCACACTCTCTACATTGCATTCCTCTCTTCCTCCACCCATCCTATCACTTTCTTTCTTCTTCCTTACCTCCTTCTCCTTATATATACTATTACTATATACATACACACACACACACACATATATAATATACACACACACACACACACACACACACACACACACACACACACACACACACACACAACACACACATACACACACACACACACACACACACACACACACACACACACACACACACACACACACACACACACACACGCATACACACACACACAACACACACACACACACACACACACACACACACACACACACACACACACACACACACACACACACACACACACACACACACACACACACACACACACACACACACACACACACACACACTATATTTCTTAAACCACGAAAAAAATGTCTTTCCTGTCCTCAATTCTTTAGCCAATCCTCTGCTTCCTCTTGACCACGCCAGCCAATCAGCGAACAGAAATTGAGCTCATAACCTGACTACTGGTGAGCCTGACCACGCCAGCCAATCAGCGAACAGAAAGTGAGCTTATAACCTGACTACTGGTGAGCCTGACCACGCCAGCCAATCAGCGAACAGAAAGTGAGCTTATAACCTGACTACTGGTGAGCCTGGAGTTAGGAAAATGTGTGCAGCGTCTCAACTCCAGCCTGTTTACGGAAGGTTCTAGTTTGTAATGAAATTTAAAAAAAAGATCCTTAATATTGCGTGGGTGCATGTTTGACAGAATCTCAGAGAAAGTAAGATTAGAGGCAGTGATGATTGGCAAGCAAATTCAAGTATTAACGTTATGGAGAGTGATAAGGAGCCGAAGACTTGCTGCGCCTGCATGTACGTCTTTCGGCGGTTATGGCGACAGCTGACAAAGAAGAAAAAGTCGAAGCTGAAAACTTATGACGCCGAAGTTTATGCCAAAAAAGAGGAAAACGAGGCATCGGAAGTACATATTGAAACAGAAAATATAGAAGATTCAGTAACGGAGCAAAACAAAGCCACGGAGCAAGAATCAAAGGCAGAAACCATCGACATTGCAAGCGATGTGCAGGAAGAGGGACAGCAGGAAGCAAAGGAAGAGGTGGAAGAGGTTCAGAGAGCGAACAACACTGCTGCAGTGAAGGAAGGGCAATCCCCCGATGCTGGAGAGGACGCCGACGAGGAGGGAGTGTTGTGCGTGGCGACTCCCGACTCCGTTGCCGATGCGGCCAAGAAACCCAAAGAAAAGAAACACCCAAAGGTCAAGGCACGCAAGGGGCGCAAGGCGCGCAAGGCCGAGGTGGATCAGGGCCTCTTGTCCGGCGTGATGTACGTCCTCGGCGAGGACCTGGACGCCACCTCGCAGGAATGGACGGTGGCCCGCAACAGGAGTTGCAAGCCCAGGAAGGTGAAGGCGCTGTTCCCCCATCACCGAGGTGGAGGTGTGCATGCAGCAGGAGGCCGCGCCGCCACCGGCCAAGAAGAATGCTCGGCGAGCCAAGAAGCGTGCGGAAGAAAGCGTACGCAATTCTTGGAAGGTGGAGAAGATGGAGGTCAAGGTGGCCGTGGCGCCCCACATGCGGCGCTGCATCGTAGGGCCTGGCGGCGCCACGCTGAAGAAAGTGCACGAGGACTTTGCTGGGGTACAAGTGAGGGTGCCGCCGCCGCGGGACGCCACCACCACAACCGTCACGGTGCGGGGGCCTCCTCGGCAGGTTACCGCTGCGGTGGATCACCTCAAGGCCTTGCTGCATGAGGCGGAGGTGGTGGAGACACAGGTTGAAGTGACGCCACACCAGCGGCGTCACGTGATAGGCCACGGCGGCGCCAACATCAGGAAGATCCAGAAAAAGTATCCCGAAATGGCGATGACAGTGCCGCCTCTCGAGGACCGCGCCTCCCGGAGCGTCACGCTAAAGGGTCCGCGGCGCCAAGTGGCCGGCGCTCAGGCACTCTTTAACACCCTCTGCCGCGTCCAAACTCCCCCTCGCAGCATCACACATACCACCAAGCACATCACCGCCCCAACCACCAAACACACCACTGTTCCAACCACCAAACACACCACCGTCCCAACCACCAAGCACACCACTGTTCCAACCACCAAACACACCACTGTCCCAACCACAAAACACATCACCGTCCCAACCACAAAACACACCACCGCCCCAACCACCACCCCTTCCACCATTGTCCCAACCACCACCCACACCACCGCCCCAATCACCACCCCAACCACCATCCACACCACCACCCCAACCACTATCTACACCACCGTCCGAACCACCAAACACACCACCAAACACACCACCGCCAAAATTCCTGTCCGCATTACTGCCGAAAATCCCACCCAAAGCGACGCCCTCCCTCCCGCCCTCAACTCCGAGGAATTTCCCAGCCTCGGTGCGACACACTTAACAGGCTGCCAACGGCACCTTCCCACCACCAACACCGAACACCCTTCCACCCTCAACACCAAACACCTTCCCACCCTCAACACCGAACACCCTCCCGCCCAGGGCATCACCCAGCCTTCCGCTCCCAACACTACCCACTCTTCCGCCCACAACACCGCTCACCCTCCCGCCCATTACCGCCCCTCTTCAAGATGCCGCCAATTACATCCTCCTGCCCACAACACCCCCAGCCCTACCGCCCACCACAACAACTACCCTACCGCCCATCACAACAACTACCCTCCCGCCCATCACCGCAACTATCATCCCGCCCACCACCGTAACTATCATCCTGCCCACTACCGTAACAATCCTCCCGCCCATTACCATAACTATTATCTCGCCCAATATCGTGATTATCCTCCCGCCTACTATCAAGACTATTTCTATCCTTCCGCCCATAGCCGTAACTATCCTCCCGCCCAATACCGTAACTATCCTCCCGCCCACAACCGTAACTATCCTCCCGCCCAATACCGTAACTATCCTCCCGCCCACAACCGTAACTATCCTCCCGCCCAAACCGTAACTATCCTCCCGCCCAATACCGTAACTATCCTCCCGCCCAAGACCGTAACTATCCTCCCGCCCAATACCGTAACTATCCTCCCGCCCACAACCGTAACTATCCTCCACCCAGACCGTAACTATCCTCCCGCCCAATACCGTAACTATCCTCCCGCCCAATACCGTAACTATCCTCCCGCCCAATACCGTAACTATCCTCCCGCCCACAACCGTAACTATCCTCCCGCCCACCACCGCGAAAACCCACCCGCCCACCGCCGCGCCCGCACAAGCCACCGCCGCGCCCACCCTCCAGCCCACCCTTGAGGCGCCTTGACCCGAGTAAACTGACCTTCTCATGTGATTGCAGGTCAAGTCAACTAATCGAACCCAGGATCACGTGACTTCTCTGCCGTGATATCAATTGTACAGAGACGTTGATATTCTTTTCAGCGTCATTTAATTGTGTATTGAGTAAATAGTAAAGAAAATAAAGGGAATTTTGTAGCAGTATAGAATGATTTTAATGAAAACTGAGTAAATTTGAATATTGTCTTTCTGTGAACTTATTTATATTATCTTATCTTATTGTGAACTTTCATTACAAAAACTGTAATGTACTTATTATGGTCATTCTATGGCACGTAATTACCTGATTGGGTAACGAAATTATTTTGTTATAAACTGTAATCATGTATGAACATTAATTATACTTTCCTGTAGTTCTGAGGCAAATTAGTAGTCTGCCTTCGTGACAAGTCTGTCACTGTAATGGTATTTGTCTTTACAATAAACCTCAAAAAAAAAAAAATCCAACTTGTCATTATCACATCCTTAAAAGTGACATCTACTTTGATTTCCTACCAAAAATACGAGAGAGAGAGAGAGAGAGAGAGAGAGAGAGAGAGAGAGAGAGAGAGAGAGAGAGAGAGAGAGAGAGAGAGAGAGAGAGAGAGAGAGAGAGAGAGAGAGAGAGAGAGAGCAGATATATATATATATATATATATATATATATATATATATATATATATATATATATATATATATATATATATATATATATATATATATATATATATAATTTACTTAATGTAGATGTATACAGCATTAAGAAGGATAGTGCTAAAACCTATGATGAAGTGTAAGGAAACACAATGGAATTCACCCTTATAGTTATGTTAAATTTGTGTCTATTTTAGTATATTTCTATTGTATTTTCTTGGTTTTGCTCCTTCATACAGTGTTTCCATGCCAGGAAATGTTGAGTATAACAACACACACACAAACACATACACTAAACATAATTAAATGAGTAAACAAATAATGAATTAATATATCAATTAATTAAGAAACACATAAATGATTGAATTATTTAATCCATGAAATTAAATATAACACTGCATCGATAAATAAATATTATTTCACTACTGTTATAAATTTGCATGTGATCTTTACGTGGGAGTACTTGCCTCCCTCCCCCCCACTCTCCCTTGTGAATCTCTCCACCCTTCCCCCCAACACCTCCCCCCACACCACACACTCTCTCCCTTGTTAACCTCTCCCCCTACCTCCCCCCTCCCACCAGACTCCCTTGTTACATCCCACCAAGACAAGGGTCATTAAATTGGCCTCAGCCTTTTTGGTGCTTCCACTTTTCCTTGTGATAACTTTTAGAAAGAAGACTTTGTGCAAATATTATTTCCTTTTTCTTTTTCCTTTAATTTCTTGGCCAGTCTTCTACTAGAAAAAACAACTATCACACCACAAAGAGCTAAGACACATATGACAAAAAAAACATATTAGTGTTGCGGTGTGACATGTGCTATTCAATACTGCACTGGCGACACAAGTACAGACTTACAAACATACAGCACGTTGTTGATAGTAGGGTGACACTTTATGAAATGTTTCTAGTTGTTACTGCCTCTCACAAGCCCATCTTAACCCGCCATAGGAAGGCTTGCTTGTAGTCCCATGACTCCCAAAAAACACTAAAAATACACGCAGGTAACTAAACGTCTTGCTGCTCTTTGTCAAACACGTGTCATTAAAGACAAATCACGTAATGCCAAGGAAAAAATAACAGTCAACTTAAAGCAGAGGATAAATAAGGTTATGAATTAAGTATTGCATTGACCTGAATTAAATGGTCCCTCTCTAATCTGCCTTCAATAAACATTGGGGAAATATATGAGGTACTCTGCACGAGATATTACGGATATGAACAAATGTTTTTTAAAGCTTCCTTGTAACACAAATCATACACACTTGTCAACACCCACAAACTTACACACATACACACATGCGTTTAATTCCTGTTATTGCATCATGTCATCTTAGATATCACTTTTCTAGTCTGTAACTACATCGCTTATGACTACTGCCCACAGTACCTACCCTCGGCCTTGGAGCAACAAGCCTGCCAGGTGGCTGCGATACTTTATACGTGATGCTCCTCCTGACAGTGATCCCTTTTACAATGACTTCTCAACTGTTTAACTGTTCCATTTGTTCTGATTGTCCAACTTACTCTCAGATCTCTCCTGTAACCACGCCACGATAATCAGAGTAAAAAAAGGGTTAGGGAATATTTTATCAAACATTTACAAACATTGCTCTCTCGTGTCAAAAGTCAAGAGCCTTTGTGGTTAGTGTAGAAAAATAACCCCAACAAACATGCTTTCTGCAATGCAAACAAAGTAACAATTCTGTCTTTAGCCATTAAATATCTCCAACAACTGTCTTCACGAATTAAAGATCTCTAACAGCTCTGCCCTCGGCAATCGTGACTACTAAGAGGTCTGCCTTCAGCAATTACGACCAATTAGTAACTCTTCCTTCAACAATTAAAAATAAATCAATACCTCTGCCATCGTTAAAGAAGACCATCTAACTAGTCTACCTTACAATTCAAGTTACAAGATCTTTATCACGACTGTATTACAAAATAAATAGATAAATACAATAACATTAAAAAATATGAAAAATCCCCCACTTCCCCCAAAAAGAAAATCCAACAACTGACTTTAAATCAATCAGCTTACGTTCACTATCTTCCTTCATAACCTAAGCTGACCTAACAAAGCTTCCACACACGTGCTGCTGCTGCTGCTGCTGCTGCTGTTCCACTCATTAACACCCTCATTCACTACCTTCACTATCCACCATTTACAGTCTATCCAATAATCATTCGTATAACATTTTAAGGATCGTAACTTCCAGGCAACAACACACACACAAACCTTATAAGCGCTGCAACAAACGCCACGACACAACAGCAACACACCCGATCCTGCAACACACCCTTCCCTCGTAACCCCTGGCAACACCTTCCCGCCACACCGAGGCCCACGAGAGAGAAGGCCTGTTCGATGGGGAGGTGAGAGAGTGATGACGAGACAACTGTAGTGCTTCATTTCATCATTGCTGATTCAGACGTGGACGTGAGAGGTCACGTCGTGTCTCCAATAGGACGAAAGTTGAGACTTATTGATTGAGGTAAACATGCCTTTCATGTGTTGTGTCCCAAATTGTAAAGGGAATTATCGAAAAGGACCAAGAGTCAGTGTTTTTTTCTTTTCCAAGAAGTGAGGATGAGTCGGACAAGTGGTTGCAGGCTATCAAGAGAGACCACTACAATCCAAATAAAAACAGCAGGTAAGTAATGTGTTACTGTTTTAATCTATCTTTTTAAAATATAAAGCACGTTCAGCTTGAATTATATATTATTTTAGTATTACAGGATGGATAACATTGTTAGAATCAGTGCAGAGAAGGATGACCAAAATGATACAGGGGATGCGTAACTATAAGTTATGAGAAGAAATTGAAGCTATTGAATTGACACTTAACTCGAGAGGCGGAGAGTAAAGGGATGGTCTGATAGTTGTTAAGTCGTTAAAGGGATATACTAAAGCAGATGTCGGGCCTCGAGATACTTAAAATCTTAAGTTTAATTTGGTATTTCCAGTCATTTTAAATATTTTGAATGGTTAAATAAGGTTGGCAAAATTCCAAATAACCGTAATATATAAATAGGAAATAAACAACGGCAGAGTTATGGCAAGGGAGGTTAACAATGTTCAACTCGTTTTCAGGTATGTGAACTGCACTTCTAACCTGAGTATCAAGTAAGCTTATGATACTACGTTCTTCGATGAGGCTACTGGGAGAAAGCTGATGGCAAAGCTTGACAGACCTAGGACCTGACTACGTCATTAAGGAAGGAAAATATTTTTGTTGATACATATATATATTTTTTTTATTATTATTTTTTTTTTACATCACAAAGGACTGGCCAAGGCACAACAAAAATGGGTAACACAAAGCCCGCTTAGTTGCCAGTCCCTATAAAGAAGACAGTAAGAGAATAAAATAAAAAAGAGGGGTGAGCCAATTTAGTTCGGGAGGTGTCTTGTTACTCTTCTTTTGAAAAGATTTAAGTCATAGGAATTTGGAAAAATAGAAACAGGAAGAGAGTTCCAGAGTTTACCAGTGAAAGGGATGAAAGAGTAAAGATACTGATTAACTCTTGCATTAGGAAGATGGACAGAATAGGGATGAGAATGAGTAGAAAGTCTTGTGCAGCGAGGCCGCGGGAGGGGGGGGAGGCATGCAGTTAGCAAGTTCAGAAGAGCAGTGAGCATGAAAATAACGGTAGAAGATAGCAAGAGAAGCAACATTGTGGCGGTGATTTAAAGATTGAAGACAGTCAGTCAGAGGAGAGGAGTTGATGAGACGAAAAGCTTTTGACTCGACTCTGTTTAGGATAGCTGTATGAGTGGATCCTCCCCAAACATGTGAGACATACTCCATACATGGGCGGATAAGGTCCCTGTAGAGAGCAAGCAATTGAGAGGGACAAAAAAAAGGACGCAGACGCCACAGGACACCTAACTTCTTAGAAGCTGTTTTAGCAGGAGACGAGATGTGAGATTTCCAGTTCAGATTTTTAGTAAAGGATAGTCCTAGAATGTTCATTGTAGAAGAAGGCGACAGTTGAGTGTCTTTGAAGAAGAGGGGATAGTTATCTGGTAGGTTTTGTCGAGTAGATAGGTGAAAAAATTGGGTTTTTGAGGCATTGAACAAAACAAGGTTTGCTTTGCCCCAATCAGAAATTATAGAAAGATCAAAAGTAAGGCGCTCGGTGGCATCTCTCCGTGAATCACTTAGTTCCTGTTGAGTTGGACGTCTAATAAACGACGTTGAAAAATGCAGGGTAGAATCATCAGCGTAGGAGTGGATAGGGCTTTGAGTTAGACTTAGAAGATCATTAATGAATAATAGAAAGAGAGTGGGTGATAGGACAGAACCCTGGGGAACACCACTATTGATAGATTTAGGAGAAAACAATGTCCGTCTACAGTAGCTGCAATAGAACGGTTTGAAAGGAAACTTAAGATGAACATAAGAACCTAAGAACATAAGAAAATAAGGAAGCTACAAGAGGCCGCGAGGCCTACACGTGGTAGTTCCTGTGAAGGTACAGAGAGAAGGATAGAAACCGAATGAGGGTAGTTTGGAAATTAAATATTTGTGTCAGACTCTACCAAAAGCTTTTGATATGTCAAGGGCAAGAGCAAAAGTTTCACCGAAACCCCTAAAGGAGGATGACCAATATTCAGTTAGGAAAGCTAGAAGATCGCCAGTAGATCGCCCTTTACGGAAACCGTACTGACGATCAGATAGAAGATTGTGAGCAGATAGATGCTTAAGAATCTTCTTATTAAGTATAGATTCATTAATATACTGTTTTATGCATGTTAATAAAATGTATATAATGTTTGTATATATTTTTTTTATTCTTAACCTTGGTGGGGTAATGCTTTAATCTGCATGTTATTTGTCAAAAACTAATAATACATAATTAAAAATATGATCATTTAAAACGTGCGACATACAGCATTTTACAGGGGAGAGAGTTAATAACGCATTTTCGCGATCGTTCTAACCCGGTCTAGACTGGCTCAGTCCGCGGCGGACTCTGTTTTCGCGAGGCGGACTAGACCGGGCTGGAACAGGCTAGACTGGGCCAACCCAGCGAGCAGGACCACCTTGGACCAGTGTGGGGAGAACTGGAGGATGCGCACTACAGTCAGCGGGGAAGACGACCAGAAGCTTCGTGTGCTGCTGATAAGACATGAAACACCATGGTGGCCGACCATAAGACTAAAGTAATTTCTCGAAAAATTACAATATTCGCAATTTGTAATCCCTTCCACACTTTTTCACCCCCCTCCTCTCCTCCCCAACTCTCATCCTACCCCTCCACTCTCCCCCCTTCCCCTTCACCCCCTCCCTCTTCCCAACAAGCTAATGTAGTCACACCAACACAACTCTCCAGCTCGATTCTACACTCAGGAACAACTGATACCACCATCCAAGATAATGCGAGTGCTATATCAAGAATAACATTAGACTTAGAAAAAATCAAAGAAAAGTTAGAAATAAAAGACATGGAAATTGAATTGCTTAACACACAAGTGAAGACCGCTTACTCACTAGTTGATCAGCTGAAACTGAGAATACATAGCCTTGAAAACCATGTTGTTGACAAACAACGCCCAAATCAACAGGAAGTGACGGACATCACTTCCAATCTTCCTCAGAGAACTCTTCTTCTGGGAGACGAAAACTGGACGCAGGCTAAGGTCTCGGATGTACATAAGAATGCTTCAATTAGAACTATTAGAGATGCTAACATTGATCTTCTGAGGTGCTGGGTAGCTGAAAAACTAGATTGGGTTCCTACCAAATGTGTCATTTACTGTGGCTTACACGACATAATTGACAACACTGCCCCTGAAACACTACTTGACAACTTAAGTTCTCTAGTTAGTGAACTGAAAGATAGAAATAAGAAAATGATTATACATGTATGTCAGCTTGCACCAACTTTGTTGTCTCATGACACACAGGCGAAAATTGGGGACTTCAACGAACACCTAAGAATGTGGTGTGAACCAAACTGTATACCTATTATTAATACTGATCCTGCCTTCAGGCTGGGTACAGGTGAAGTGGACGACATGTGTTATGACATGGAGGGGAACTCACCTGGATCCACTCTGAACAGGCTGGGTATCGTTCGTTTGTTCAGTACTATTACTAAACAATGCCCTCTCATCAACATATGTAATAACATGGATAGAATTAAGAAAACAACACATGTAGCTTTACCATCCCAAGGTTCCAGCACTAACCAACACAGTAGAAAAAAGGATTACATGTCATTTCCCAGTTCTCGTATTGACAGTCACAGTTACAGAGATAACAAGACCAATCCCAGCCTGAGAAGGCCCTCAGATAGGGCAGGCTTCACTAACCATCAGACCCCAGATCCCTGGGCAAAGGTCGTGCGGCGCAACTTTACTCGCCCACATAACAATTACACCCCCACACCACCAAGGGAATGGCAGGTGACACGTAGTCAGCCACTCTATTGGCAACCTAATATACCCACACATAATAGGTTTGACAGATTACACGAAACTTATTATAACAATCGCAACAAAGACAACCACAACTATTCTCCCCACAGACACAATGAAAACCATTTGCAGAAAGTTGGATGTTACAATTGTGGAGAATTTAATCACAAACGATCCTCTTGCAGATTTGATCATAAATTACAATGTGGTACATGTCAGTCTCTAGGTCATAAAAGTCGCTTATGTAGTAGGTATTACTCTACATAGAGGCTTGGCGAAGAAGACTCTGCCGGTAGTTCTACTCCAAAAAAGGACTCCCTAGTCATTGAACATATTAATGCCCAATCTCTTTTATCCAGTCTTGATGAAGTAAAACTTTTAATTGAAGAAAGAAATATAGATGTTTTATGTGTTACGGAAACCTGGCTCCTTCCACATACGCCAGACAATTATATTAATGTATCTAATTATAAGGTTTTTAGATGTGATAATGGACGTGGTGCTGGTGCATGTATATATGTAAGACAAATACTGAAATGTAACCTAATAACTTTAGATATCACTAGACCACTTGGTATTGAGGATATTTGGATTACTGTGCAATGCCGCAAACTACGGCCGTGGCCGTGGCAGGATTACGAAGAACCACAAGCGCAAGACTGTCAGGAGATCGAGAAAGAAGAGAGAGCAGCAATGGAAGGGCCTCGCCTGGCGTGGCTGCTGGAACAGGTACAGCGGCGGGAAGACGAGTTGGTGAAGCGTCACTCTGGTGACCAGCTTCAGGACTTCCTGTCGCTGATGTGCTGGGAGGCCGAACACGGCCTGGTAAGCCACGCCGGGCCGGCACTGCGGCGCCACCCCGTGTTCCGCAGCGTGATGGTGCGGCCGTGGCAGGATTACCAGGAAGAACAAGCAGAAGAGTGTCAGGAGATCGAGAAAGATGAGAGAACAGCAGTGGAAGGCCCTCGCCTTAAATTGCTGCTGCAGCAGGTGGTGGCGGGGGCCCACGAACTGGTGCAGCGGCATTCCTGTAACCAGCTGCAGGAATTCCTGGAGCTGGTGTGCTGGGAGACCCAGCACGGACACGGCACCGTCGCGGGGCCTGACCTGCGGTGCCACCCAGTGTGCCGCAGTGTAATGGCTCAGGCGAGGCAGGGAGCGGCACCAGCAAGTTAGCAGCCAGAAGACTATTGAGTTGTGTAACAAAACAAACGAATGACTGAAACAAACTGAAAAAATACGAAGAAAAACAATATAGAGCAACATATAAACCAAATGGAACGTTTAGTTTGTTGTTTAAAGTGAAGAAGAAAAAATCTTTTGTTACAGTAATGGCTGCCTGCACACAGACGCTGACATTTTATGATGATTTTGAAAGAACAAAATGTGATGAGCAGCGGAGAAATGTGTCCAGCGCCAGTCTGTTCCCTTTGTTATCTTAATATCTTATATCATTCCTTTAATGTTATCATCATTGCATGCTTTATATATCCTTGTGTGTGTATGCATTACACACGGGCGAGGGCCAACCATCACAGCCCTCAAGGGAACCGCCAGAGCCAACCTTCAGAGCTTTAGAAGTCACTGCCTACAGGCCAAGATGTAAAAAAAAAAAAAAAAAAAAAAGTATTTTTGAGTCGCCTTGTTCCCTCATATTATGTATCATGAAATGATCTACTTCCCTAATCATTACGTTTACTCACCCTTCCCTCTTTCTCTTCCAACACTCCCCTTAGTCTTTCTCACTTCAGTTACTTTTTTTCTAATTCAAGTCCTTCATTATCAAGTATTATTAATAATATTGTATATTCTTACTTTACTTTTTTTACGGTACCCTCGTTTATTCTTATTTATGGGTTTTAAACTATATTCGGCCATAAAATATATATCATTAATAAAAAGATATAAAATAATAATTTAGATAATAGTACGCACCTCAATATTCTTTAGCCCCTATGGCTGGTGTTCCAAGCTGCCTCGCCCCGCCCCCTAACTCTGACCTACGTACACCCCCAACCTCACCTCCTGCACGCGGCACAACCTGCTTCCAGGATCAACACCAACGCAACACCAACAACAACAATGATGATCATTGATAATACTAATACTGATAATGCTAATATAAAATGACAATAATGATGATGATGATAGTAAATGGTGAAATTTATAGTGATGCTTATAAAGGATGATATTGATAATGATAATATTGATAATAATGCTGGACATCACCGCCGGTAAGTCTTTCTTGACAAGTATACGTGTAAGGACTAATGGGGAGGGGGAGAGGGGAGGGGAGGGGAGGGGTGGGGAGGAGAGTGTGAAGTGCTTGGGGAGTGGGTGGGTGGGGATGGGTGGGCAATGGGGTAAGTGGGCAATTTCCGAGGAATCTCTTTGTCAGGGAGAAGTGGGTCGAGATTTGAGGTTCTGCCGTATTGACAAAAAAGTAAAGCCTCCTCCTCCTCCTATTACTACTACTACTACTACTACTACTACTACTAATACTAATACTACTAATACTACTAATACTACTACAAATCTTTCTACTGCTATTACTAATACTACTATTACTACTACTATTACTAATACTACTATTGCCACTACTACTATTGCTACTACTACTATTACTACTACTACAACTACTACTGCCACTACTACTACCACTTCTACTACCATAACTACTACTACTACTACTACTACTACTATTACTATTACTACTACTACTACTACAACAACAACAACTACTACTACTACTACTACTACTACTACTACTACTACTACTACTGAAAAAAATGCTACTAAAAAAAAGAAAGAAAAAAGTGATCGGATCATCTCATATGTGGGCTAAAAATGTGCCCCTGGTCGACCCGGTTCCAAAACTGTGCCACATGATGGGATTGGGGCACTGGGGGCGGCACCTATCGCGGACACACACACAGACACACAGATACACAGACACACACACACACACTTTCGCTTATATTATTATAGATGTTATTAATATTTCATTTTTTGAACATGTTGGTCTGAAATATGTAATGTGGCTGTCATGGTAACCGAAAAAAAAAATGGGGGAATAATAGACGATGATTTTGATATTTTTTAAACGCCATAGTTTTGTATATTAGTAAAAGCTTTTGTCATTTTTTTTAAAAAGGGGCGAAACCAAGTAATTTTTTGTTTTTTTAGGTTTTGGATACTAAACGACCATTACTGCAAATAGTTCTTTTTAAATTAGGATTTATTTTGATGGGCCCCAAAAAAAGTAACCCGGTTTTAGGGGACATTTTGGTAATTTCGAGAAAGTCAAATATTTCGCGACGAAGATGGCCGCCATACGGCCCCAGGGACTTTAGTTGACGGGTTAAAATTATTTTTGTTTTCTAGACTATTATGCATAAAAAAAAAAGGTTTTGGCTCATTAGATTGCCAGGGGGGTGCACTGGGGGGGTCCACTGGACTACAACTAAACTTTTTGGTTTCTGAAATATGTAAATGGTTTTTTCATGGTAACAAAAAAAAAACACCATGAAGCTAAAACGATTTCGAAATTTTTTCCCTTGCCAATTTTAAAAATGACAAAATTTTTTTTAGATTGGGATATTGAACTGTTACCGATGGTACCACGAAATCGATTTTAAAGGGCACTTTCAGTTTTTTGGGCCCCTAAACATGATGGATAAAAAAATAAACCACCCCTACAGTACAGTATTGACAAATAAACCAAATTTGATAACGTGATTTCCTTTTCCTGGGGTTTTCAAGACAGAAAAAAAAAAAGATTTTTAAATTTTCCTAGCACCTTCCCGAAAAAAGAGAAAAATGAGAAAAATAAGAACATAAGAAAAAAAGGAAGTACAAGAGGCCGTTTAAACTACACGAGGTATTTTCCTGTAATTAAATGCCCTCCCCCTTTATCCCCATCCATGAATTGCTAGCCTCCTTTTAAAAAAAATCTCTATTTGACTCCACACTAACTATTTTGAGACGGATTTTCCTTCCCTATTACCACCTTTTGGAACCCGTTCTCCCTTATTAAAACCACTGTTCGGTTTTACAAAATTTTAAAAATTTAACAAAAAAAAAAGTTTTTTGGAAAAAAAAAAAAAAAAACGATAAATTCTCCTCCACTCCTCGCTATAGAGAAACCACAGATTCTTTTTTGCCCTACTTTTCTGTTACCACCAGGGTTTTTTTTTAAATGGCTTTATCGGGCTGAAAAGCGCCGCCCCCCATTAGCCAGGCAATGTTTTAGCCACTAAAAACCCCGCAACCCGCCCGGGACATTACCTCACACCCCCAACTGGTTGGCCTAAAGCCCCGGGGTTTCCCACCTTCCCCCCTTGTACGGCCCCAACAACAAAAAAAAGACGTCACAATGATACAAAAAAAAGTTACCGCACCCCCGTACCGTTTGAGGGCCGCCGTACAAAAATTTAAAAATTCAAGTCATCCTTCCCGTGGCGGGTTTCCCCCGGGAAAGATTGCCCTACTGTCCCCCAGTTACAAAAATACCATCAGGGGTGATGATGGTGACGCATTGTTGAGCTGTTGTTGTAAGACGGCCGTCCCCAAGCGGGCGATGGAAAACCGGTTTTAAGTGGCAGAGTCAACGTCACCGCCAACTATAATGGGAGGGGGGGGGGGGGATGTGGTCTCTCTCTTTTCTCACTCTTTTTTCTCTCTATCCTAAAAATGACAATTATTATATTTTGTGGGCCTTCCCCCTCTCTCTCTCTCTTTTCCTCTCTTCTCTCTCTCTCCTCCTCTCTCTCTTCCTCTCTCTCTCTCTCTCTCTCTCTCTCTCTCTCTTCTTCTTCCTCTCTTTCCCCCTTCTCTTCTTCTCTCTCTCTCTCTCTCTCTCTCTTCTCTCTCCTTTTTTCAAAAATGTTATGGGGGACAGACCAAACCCCCTTTTCCCCCCCCCCCTTTTTTTTCCCCCACTTTTTTTTTCCCCCTGTTTTTTTTTTTTTTTTTTAAAAAAAAACCCCCCCCCCCCCCCCAAATTTTTTAAAATTTAGAAAGGGGGGGGGCCCCCAAAAAAACCCAATTTTAAAAAAAAAAAAAAAACCCAAATGGAAAAAAAAAAGTTTAGTTTGTTGTTTAAAGTGAAGAAGAAAAAATCTTTTGTTACAGTAATGGCTGCCTGCACACAGACGCTGACATTTTATGATGATTTTGAAAGAACAAAATGTGATGAGCAGCGGAGAAATGTGTCCAGCGCCAGTCTGTTCCCTTTGTTATCTTAATATCTTATATCATTCCTTTAATGTTATCATCATTGCATGCTTTATATATCCTTGTGTGTGTATGCATTACACACGGGCGAGGGCCAACCATCACAGCCCTCAAGGGAACCGCCAGAGCCTACCTTCAGAGCTTTAGAAGTCACTGCCTACAGGCCAAGATGTAAAAAAAAGAAAGAAAAAAAAGTATTTTTGAGTCGCCTTGTTCCCTCATATTATGTATCATGAAATGATCTACTTCCCTAATCATAACGTTTACTCACCCTTCCCTCTTTCTCTTCCAACACTCCCCTTAGTCTTTCTCACTTCAGTTACTTTTTTTCTAATTCAAGTCCTTCATTATCAAGTATTATTAATAATATTGTATATTCTTACTTTACTTTTTTTACGGTACCCTCGTTTATTCTTATTTATGGGTTTTAAACTATATTCGGCCATAAAATATATATCATTAATAAAAAGATATAAAATAATAATTTAGATAATAGTACGCACCTCAATATTCTTTAGCCCCTATGGCTGGTGTTCCAAGCTGCCTCGCCCCGCCCCCTAACTCTGACCTACGTACACCCCCAACCTCACCTCCTGCACGCGGCACAACCTGCTTCCAGGATCAACACCAACGCAACACCAACAACAACAATGATGATCATTGATAATACTAATACTGATAATGCTAATATAAAATGACAATAATGATGATAATGATAGTAAATGGTGAAATTTACAATGATGCTTATAAAGGATGATATTGATAATGATAATATTGATAATAATGCTGTTGACATCCCGCCCGGAAAGTTCTTTCTTGACAAGTATACGGTGTAGTAGTAATGGGGAGGGGAAGAGGGGAAGGGGTATGGCAGGGGTGGGGCGGAGAGTGTGAAGTTGCGTTGGGGAGTGGGTGGGTGGGGATGGGTGGGCAATGGGGTAAGTGGGCAAGTTTCCTTCCGAGGAATCTCTTCGTCAGGGATAAGTGTGTCGAAGATTTGAGGTTACTGACCGTATTGACAAAAAGTAAAGAGAAGTGTGACACGATAAACGTAAGCTTATAATGAAAAAAAGTCTAAGGAGGTTGTATGGGCGTAGGGGAGAAAAAAGAATTATGCAAGGGTGTTGTGTATATATAATATCGGTACTTTTTAATAGTATTACTGGTTCTTAATAACCACTACAACATAACAACAACTACACTGACTACTACTACTACTACTACTACTACTACTACTACTCTACTACTACTAACTCTACTACTACTACTATTGATGATATAAACAATGATGATAAGATAATAATAGTAATGTATTAAGAATGAAAATGATAACACTAATAATAATAATTAATAGTGCTAATGGTGAATAATAATAATATGAGGTATCAGGTGACTTTTTTTTTTTCCCACATTCCTTTATTTCATCCGTCACCATCATCCCCCCCGCCTTCTTCCTTCTTCCACTCCTCCTCCTCCTCCTCTTCCCTCCTCCTCCTCCTTCCTCCTCCTCTTCCTCCTCAATAGCGGATCTGAAGAAATATCTGGACAAGTACAGGAAGTTGATTCGGAAATTCAAGACTTAAAACTAATCATAATCATAAACTATTCAGGAATTCTCCCCAGACCTAGAGTAGGCAAACGTTTTTACGATAAGGCGTTCCGCGCAATAACCGACATGAGGTCTCTTTGTGCACAAGGAGAATGTAGAGCTTCGCAAACAAAACTTCTGGGATAATTTCACGAGGATCCCATCCTGGTTGTGAGGATTCATCCATATTTGGGGAGTGAACCGGAACTCCACCTCAGCCCGTCGGCCATGCACGATTAGGACGTACGGCTACATGATAAAGTTTTCTTCTTACAGATCAAAAAAACGACGAGCGGACGGCGTAAGCAGCCTCACCTTAACCCCTTTCTTTTAAAACCGCCCCACAGCAACGCTTTGGGGTCACTGTCCCGTTTCCCGCAATACTAATCAAAGTAACTTAAATCAAGCGCCCTGAAACAGTGGAACCGTAGACGGCCCTGCCGGTAAACCCTCACGCAAGGTAACCAAAACTATCACGGACTTACATTGACTCTACACAAATGCAGAAGCATTATTTTAAAGCGTAACGAATTATTAGCCTCGGTTGTTGCCGAACGGCCAGATATCGTCAGTATCACTGAGAGTTTGGGTCAACACAAAAGAAAACATTGATTAGCTGAAATAGCCATTCCAGGCTATAAGAACATTCCTAAATTTGTCGCACGCATAAAGCAGGTGGAGGTGGTCATTCTTACATTAAAGAAAATTTGCAAAGCATGAAATCGATAAAGTAAACAAAGATCATTATGACTCAGTCTCAAAATCGCGAAAGATTAAGCTAAACGTAAAATTGCTAACTATTGGGACAATATATCGTCCTCCCAAATCTAATGCGGAAGTAGATTTGCCTCCTGTATGACGAGATAAAGTCAGTTGTGAACAATAAAAACGATACAATGATTTGTGGAGATTTTAAAACCTACCTCATAAACTGGAATAATAAATCTGCTGATAGAGAAGGTATGCGATTGCTTGATATGTGAACGAACGTATAATTTACAATCAGGTGGTCCGTGAGCCTACAAGGGATAATAGTATCCTAGATTTATTTTTACACTAACCGACAGTTGATCTATTGATTACTGCGATATAGGTGAAACATTTGGCACACAGTGAGTCACAGGCCTAATCTCGATGCGGCATAAATTGGCAATGTAGACATCACAGAAAAATCGGTTATTAGTCCCCAAATTATAATAAAGCAGATTTTCACGAAAGCAGCAGGGTACTACGTCGAAGTTTTAAATGGTTGCCTACTTAAAATGGCAATTAACGCCGAAAACATGTGTAATGTATTACACTAATAAACTCCATCGGTGGTGATAAACATGGTCTCCATGGTAGAAAACGTTTGAATAACATAAACACGAACCCAGTTTGGATGAATGATGAGATCCAACAAATCCTTGGCAGAAAGCGCCGGCGTATAAAGTTTACAAACGATCAAATGCAGACTGCGATTCTCGAGAATACAATGACGTCAAACGTTCGCTTGCAAAGGACTAATTAAGTCTAAAAAGCGGCGAGTTATGAAGAAAAAAATTGCAAAAGGAATCCAAAGCAACCCGCAAAAGGTTCTTTCAATACGTTCGAATAAGAAAAACGTCAAACAAGTATTGGATCACTGGAAGATAATAATTTTTAATATCTTGGTAAATGAATAATAAGGTATGGCGTTCGTACTCAATGACTACTTTACGCGGTATTTATTCAAAGAGACGAAACTCCATTACCAGAACCCGTAAACAGGTTATGCAGGACTCGAAAGGGATAGACTGGTAATAGGAGAGATAAACAGTAAACGAAATATCAAAGTATTTGCTGACGGGGGTTTGACCCAGCAAAATCCGTGGGGGTGAGAACTAAATCTTATCTTGCCACGACTAACTTCGCGGAATGTCATAGTCAACTTTTCGCTCCCATTAAAGATTATTTTCAATAATCGCTAAGTGAAAAAAATGTTCCCTAGTATTTGGAAATTGAGCTCAACAATGTTACACCGATATTCAAAAAAAGGGAGTAAGACCTCGCAAGTAATTATCGCCCAATTAGTCTAACAAGTCCGTGATTGTTAACCTATTGTGAGAAAATATTTGCGGGATAAAATAGTGTCTTTCCTCGATAAAATAACTGCAATATAAACTCCCAGCAATGGATTTCAATAAAGCTCCTGCTTACAAACCTACCTGGATTTTTTTGAATGATCATTTATTCAAACTGGACGCTAAAATTCCCGTCGGATGTAATATACCTTGGATTTTCAGAAAGCCTTCGATACAGTTCCAATAGCGAACTGTTTGACCAAGCTAAGGGCACATGGCATAGGAGAGCAATTATTTCATGGATTGGCGATTGGCATTTCAAATCGTAACAACGGGTAAGTATAAATGGTGAGGCATCCTGATTTGGTTAGATGTCACTAATGGGGGTGCTCAGGGCTCGAGTCTTGGGTCCTACCTCTTTTTTTCTGATATATATCAACGATCTGCTGCGGACTGTAATCTAACATATCAAAATTTGCAGGATTCGACACCAACTTTAGCGGTAAAGCATATAACTATAGAAAACTGCGAACTCATGACAAAGTGATCTCGAAAAACTATCAGATTGGAGTGATAAATGGCTATTAGAAATTCAATTCCGATAAATGTAAGTAATGCATATAGGCAAACTATAACCTCAAATATAACTATCAAATGCAAAATAAAATCGTTAACTGAAGTAGCCGCAGGAACAGGATTTAGGTGTCATCATCATTAATGATCTGAAAACCGAGTTCGCATTGCCTAGCTGCCAGTAAAAAAGTGCAAATATGATGTTTGGGCTTTATTAAACGTAACTTTGAACATAAAACTCTCTCTCCGAAAGTAATGACACAATTATACACGTCCTTGGTTATGCCGCACTTGGAATATTGCCGTGTCAATTCTGGTCGCCCATGTTTCGTAAAAGATCAGCCAAATTGGAATCATGCAAAGAAGAAGGCAACACAAACAATCCATCCTCTGCGAAAATTCATCTTATGAAGAGAGACTGCCGGAAACTTATATATGTTGTCCTAAAGGGGATGTATAGATCCGTGGGGACTTGGATAGAAACCTTTAAGATCCTAAAGGGTTTTTGATGTCATTAGTCAAGAGAAACCTATTTCGAGCTTTCAACTCAAGTGACAACAAGAATAATGGTTTTTACAACTAAACGGTCCACCGTTTGCATCACACGATCTCCGTAAAAATTATTTTAATGTTAGAGTCGTTGATCGATGGAACAAGTTACCAGCAAATGTTGTCGAGCCAACACCATAACTACATTCAAAAACAGCCTTGAGCTGCACTGTAAAGTAAATGGGTATTGATAGTGCGAATTCGTAATCTAGTCCCCCGTATCGATTAGTTGTAGGTGGTAGTGTTATTGTAGTTAGTATTTTTCATATCCTATCATCTGCACTAATGGAACTTCCATGTTCCCATCCTCTTTAGGGACATGGTCTCTTCTTTTTCCAACTGTTTTCTTACAAGTGTTTGATAGTTAGTAGTATGTAGTTCGCATATACCCATCGCTATTGGACCAATAGGTCTCCTGGTTCTGTAATCCTATGTAATCCTATGTAATCCTCCTCCTACCTCCTCCTCCTCCTCCTGCTTCCCTCGGGCTGTGGTTCAGTAAGGGCCCTGTCAGTTAGTGACCACCATCGGGATTTATATACCAGGGGTCCTGCTGCAGGGGCATTGAAGTGCACGGCGTCTACTTGGCAAGTGCACTACCCGGCAGTGGATTGAAACGGAGCTGGGGCCATGATTGACTGCTGCCTTCCCAAGAAAGCGCCAGGCAAGGCTGCACGCACCACCCTAACTTCCCACACTGAGCCTACACCGACACTACATTAGACTCATAACACACCAGATAGCCCCGAGTTTTAACGGTTTTTACCAACTACTACTCTCGACCTTTGACGGGCTGTGGTTCAGTTAGGGTCCTGACAGTTACTGGACCACCATCCGGGAATTTAAGGTACCAGGGGTCACGCTGCAGGAGGCATTGAAGTTAAGGCGTCTCATGGAAAGTACACAATCCGCAAGTGGATTGAACGGAGCTGGGGCCTGATGTCACCTGCTGCCATCCCAATAAAGCGCCATCAAGGCTGCCGCACCACCCTTTTGAACCTTCCCACTGTGTTCATACCATTACAAAACACACTTTAACATGACCTGATCTATCAAGCCTAAACTACCCTCCACAAACTATAGTAGTTACCATAGATTACAGTTTTCACTTTCTCACAAATTCCATGCAATTTTTTTCTATATTGCATGGTTATCAAACTTCTTTTCCGGCCAGGATTCGGCTGGAGGTGGGTGGTGGGAGGATCCTTCTAGCTTCCTATCCTTTCTCTCTTATTAGCTAGTTAGTGTATGTAGTTAAGCAAACAGCCTTGTAAGGACCTATCGTCTGTTGCTGTTTGTGTTTCCTTTTATTCCTTTGTATTTCCTCCTCCTCCTCCTCCTCCTATCTCGCATCCAAAGACACGAAAAAAAAACCTCCCTTCCCCTCCTCCACACACCCACACCGTTCCCACCTTGCTCCCCCTTTTCCCTCCCCTCCCCACCAGCATCCCTCCCTCACCCCCTCCCCTCCCTCACCACTCATTCCCCCCCCACCGCGACACACCTCGGGATAGAGACACAAGCGGGAAGACGATAACTGAACCATCCTTCCTTACCCCCCTTACCTCCTTAAAATATAAATCTCTTACTCCTCCTTCTCTTCTTCCTCTTCTTCTTCTTTCCTGTACGTCATATTGCTTGACGTCACAAAATCTCTCAGAACTGGTCTTTTTTATTTTGTTTATCCAAGCCTATCTATCTTACTTCTTAAAGAAAAAAACCATTATATACTCTTTCCATTCTGATTCTCCCTCTTCTTCTCCCAGGGGAGGAGCTCTTTCCCCTCCTCTTCTTCCCTCTTGTACTTTACTATCCTTTTGCTTATACAAATTGATTAATTATAGAGTATCGAAAACAAACAGGCCTCGTATAATGACCCTATTAAAAGCTCATGTTGCCTATTTGTGACTCCTTCCTATCCTTCGATAATCCTCCCTGCTCTGTCCCCCTTTCCTCCATCCCTCCCCTTCCCTCCTCCCCCTCCACCCCTTCCCTTCTCCCCCTCCCCAGCCTTGCCGCTTCCCCCCCATCCTCCCCCCTCCCCTACACCACCCTCCCTCCTCGATTCCTCAGCCTTCTCCATTAACAGCAAGAAAAACACACGATTTTCCCCCACAACTTGGTTAGGTGGCATGTCTGATCTTCTCTTTTACTGAGGAAGGTAATATGTTTTTTTTGTCTTATTCTCTTTCTCCCTTTTTTGTTTTTCTCTCTCTCTACTCTCACTTTCTCTTCTTATTATCATTCCTCTCTTCCGTCCACCCATCCTTTCACTTTATTCTTCCTCCTTCCCTCCTCTCCTATACATGCCAACTCGGAAGAGGGAAACAGGGGAGGGACAACTAAACAGGCTTGAAAAGAGGAGACATGTTTATTACTGCTATTAATTTTTATTATCATTACTATTCTCATCATCAATATTTTCCATTATTGTTATCATCCTTACCATATTGTTATCAATGTCCATTCGATTATATGCATAACTTATCTATCACGACTCGCTATCTCAACACACACCAACACACACAACACACACAACACACACACACCAACCACACCAGACACACACACACACACCAACCCACACACACCACACACACACGCACACACACACACACACACACACACACACCACACAACACACACACACACACAACACACCCCCTCTTGCAAAAGTTTTACTGAAACCCTTCAGACTCAGATCTTCCTTTGCTATAAAAAATTGTCTGTTGTGAGCCATAAATTTCGAAAAGTAACTAATATAACCAAATAAGTTAGTGAACAAGGATACTAAACAGGTCATATCTATAAAATATTGCTTATATTCACTAAAAATCGTCCTAATGTGGCCAAATTACAATGGAAATTACGTTCTGGTTCTCAAAGGGGTAAAATTAAGTTTGAAAATCCAGGCTGGGGCAGGAAGTATAATAAGGTGTGAGGCAAAGGGAAGGGGTGGTGATAGGGTAGAAGGGAAGTAATGAGGACAGGGAAGGTTTTGGGTCCGCTGTGACAGAAGATTTACCAGGTGAAAGGAAAGAAAAAAAAAAAAAAGAAAAAAAGGAAAACTTACAACTGGGACCATTTTCACCTGTACCTTTCCTCCTCCTCCTCCTCCTCCTCCGCTCCTCCTCCTCCTCCTCCTCCTCCTCCTCCTCCTCCTCCTCCTGCTCCCAATTTCCTGTACAGGACTAATAACAAGAAAGGAAAACTTTCTTACTTATAAAAATAGTATATTTATAATGTTCATCAACGGTCAAGTATAATGATTTTCGAAGACATGACTTTTTTATACTTATATTTTACTCCTATTATATTTTTCTCTATTAGCAAGAATGAAGTACGCTTATTGTGTGATGGTAATGGGACGGGGCGGTTTTGTGGTGATGGTATATGGTGGTGTTGATGGTGTTTGTGCACCTGTATGTGGTGGTGGTATATGGTTGGTATAATGTGTTTTTGGTGATGGTATATGGTAAGTATTAATGGTGTTTGTTGGTGATGGTATATGGTGGTGTGTGATGGTGGTGGTTGTGGTGATGGTATTATGGTGGTAGTAAATGGTGTTGTGGGATGGTATATGGGTTGTGTTGATGGTGTGGTTTGTGGTGATTGGTATATGGTGGTGATGGCCATCGGTGATGGTGGTGCGAGGTCTTTTACGGTGGACAGAGGGAAATGGAGAGGAGGGCAGGAGGCGCGCTGCTTAGTTTTTCTGCCGCCGAAGTGGAAAGACGGATAGAACTTGCAGGATAAAATGATATAATACTGTCTTCATAATTTCATTCGAGGTAACAAATTATTTTTATATATTTACATACAAACATTTTCCGCCACCACACTGTACTCGCCTGGTTTTTTTTTATTTCCTTTTCTTCTTTCTTCTATTTTTGTGTTTGTGTTTTGTGGTGGTTATATATATGTCCTGTTATGTCTTTCTGTTTATCTGGTTGTCTTTCTATCCGTGTTTTTTTTCCTCCCACCCCCCCCCTCTCTCTTTCTCTCTCTCTCTCATCTCTCGTCTCTCTCTCTCTCTCTCTCCTCCTCTCTCTCTCTCTCTTCGTCTTCTCTTTCTCTCTCTCTCGTCTCTCTCATTCTCTCTCTCTCATCTCTTCTCACTCTCTCCTCTCTCTCTCTCTCTCATCTCTCTCTCTCTCTCTCTCTCTCCCCATCTCCTTCTCTCTCTCTCGCTCTCTCCTCTCTCTCTCTCTCTCTCTCTCTTCTTTCTCTCTCTCTCTCTCTCTCTCTCTCGTCTCTCTTCTCCTCGTCGCTCTCTCTCTCTCTCTCTCTCTCCTCTCTCTCTCTCGTCTCTCTCTCTCTCTCTCTCTTCTGCGTCATCTCATCTCTCTCTCCTCTCTCTCTCTCTCTCTCTTCTCCTCTCTCTCTCTCTCCCATCTCTCTCTTCTCTCTCTCGATCTCTCTTTTCCTTCTCATCATTCCCTCCCTCCCGTCATCCTCTAAATAAAACTACATCATTTCCTTCCCCGTTCTGAGTGCTTTTTTTCCCTCCTCTGTTCTTCTTCCCTCCTCCCTTCCTCCTCTTCTCATTACCTTTCCTAACCTCCCCTTCTTTAACCTCCCTCAAACCTTCCCCTCACACCTGTCAGTTTTTTTTCTTCCTCCATTAAGTGTCAACCAGTGTAATTGATAGACCGCCGTCACTCTCGACAGACATTTTTTCCGTTGTGTTTAAAAAGTCTGGAGAACTATTGAATTGGTTTTTGAACTTTCGGCCATATCGATATAAATCAAAGAATATTCATCATAACGTTATCCACTTCAGCTAAAAAGTAAAATGGGGTTACAGAAAATAATGACGAGCTAGTTTGGTTGTTGTGGTTTTTTTCCTGTACTATATATACGTCTTTTTTTCGCTTGATTTATAGTTGTTTATTTTTTAGCGATTATGTGTGTTTATTTTACACGCCTATCACCACCACCACCACCACCGCCGCCGCCGCCGCCACCAACACCACCGCCACCACCCAACACCACTACACCATCGCCACCATATAGCTTCTTAGCTATAAAAATTTTGATGATAAATGGTTTTCTTCGGCTTTTCTCTGCTTTTTTTTCTTCTCTTTTCTTACTGGGCGTCCCATCAGTGGCAGCAGACTGTGGCCCATTCGGACGATAAGCAGCAGAGGGCCATGCGCGCACGACACACACACACACACACACACACACACACACACACACAAACACACACCACACGCATACACACCACACACAACACCATACCACTACAACACACACACACACACAACACCACACAACACACACACACACACACACACACCACACACACACTATCTTTCTTAAACGCACGAAAAAAATGTCTTTCCTGTCCTCAATTCTTTTAGCCATCCTCTCTTCTCTTGACCACGCCGCCAATCAGCGAACAGAAAGATTTGTGAACGAAATTGAGCTCAGTAACCTGGACTACTGTTGAGCCTGACCACCGCCAGCCAATCAGCGAACAGAAAGTGAGCTTATAACCTTACTACTGGTGAGCCTGGAGTTAGGAAAATGTGTGCAGCGTCTCAACTCCAGCCTGTTTACGGAAGGTTCTAGTTTGTAATCAATTTTAAAAAAAAAGATATCCTTAATATTGCGTGGGTGCATTTTGACAGAATCTCAGAGAAAAGGTAAGATTAGAGGCGTGATAGATTGGCAAAAGCAAATTCAGTATTAACGTGTATGGAGAGTGATAAGACCGAAGACTTGCTGCGCCCTGCATGTACGTCTTTCGTCGGTTATGGCGACAGCTGACAAAGAAGAAAAAGTCGAAGCTGAAACTTATGACGCCGAAGTTTATGCCAAAAAAGAAGGAAAACGAGCATCGGAAGTGCAATATTAAACAGAAAATATAGAATGATTCAGTAACGGAGCAAAACAAAGCAACGGCGCAAGAATCAAGGCAAAAACCATCGACTTGCAAGCAAATGGTTGGGGGCACCCAAAAAAAGGGAAAAGAAAGGGGGACCGCATGGAAGCAAAGGAAGAGGTGCAGAGGTCAGAGAGCGAAACAACACTGGCTGGCATGTGAAGGGAAGGGCAAAAATCCCCCGATGCTGGAGAGGACGCCGACGAGAGGGAGTGTTGTGCGTGGCGACTCCCGAGCTCCGTTGCCGATGCGGCCAAGAAACCCAAAAAAAGAAACACCGCCAAAGGTCAAGGCACGCAAGTCTGGCGCAAGGCGCGCAAGGCCGAGGTGGATCAGGCCTCTTGTCCGGGCGTGTGTACGTCTCGCGAGGAACCTGGACGCACCTCTCAGGAAATGGACGGTGGCCCGCAACAGGAGTTGCAAGCCAGGAAGGTGAAGGGCGCTGTCCCCCCATTCACCGAGGTGTGAGGTGTGGCACGCATCAGGAGGCCCGCCGCCACCGCAAGAAGAATGCTCGCGAGCCAAGAGGCGTGCGGAAGAAAAGCGTCGCAATTCTTGGAATGATGGAGAAGATGGAGGTCAATGGCGGCCGTGGCGCCCCACATGCGTCGCTGCTCGTAGGGCCTGCGGCGCCAACGCTTTGAAGAAAGTGCACGAGGGACTTTGCGGGGTACAAGTGAGGGTGCCGCCGCCGCGGGACGCCACCACACAACCGTCACGGTGCGGGGGCCGCCTCGGCAAGGTACCGCTGCGGTGGATCACCTCAAGGCCTTGCTGCATGAGGCGAGTGGTGGAGACGCGGTTGAAGTGACGCCACACCAGCGGCGTCACGTGATAGGCCACAGCGCGCCGAACCCCCCCATCAGAAGATCCGAAAAAGTATCCCGAAATGGCGATGACAGGCCGCTCATCGAGGAACCGCACCTCGCCGTAGCATCGCGCTAAAGGGTCCGTGCGGCGCCAAGTGGCCCGGAGCTTCAGGCACTCTTTAACAGCCCTTTTCGCGTTCCAACTCCCCCGCTGCAGCATCCACACATACCACCACACACCACTTTCCAACCACCAAACACATCACTGTTCAACCACAAACACACCACTAATCCCAACAACAAACACCAACCGTCCCAACCACCAAACACGACCACTGTCCCAACCACAAAACACACCACCGTCCCAACCACCGATCACACCACTGGTTCAACGCACAAACCACACCACTGTATCCCAACCACCAAACACATCACCGTCCCAACCACCAACACAGCACCGCCCACCACCACCCCTTCCACCATTGTCCGCAACACCGACCACAACCCGCCCCATCACCACCCCAACCACCATCACACCACCACCCAACCACTATCTACACCAACGTCCGTACCAACCAACACACCACCAAACACCACTAGCCGCCTAAAATTCCTGTCCGCATTACGCGGAGCCCGAAAATCCCACCCAAGGCGACGCCCTCCTCCCGCCCATCCACTCCGAGGAATTTCCCAGCCTCGTTGCGAAACACACGTAACCAGCCGCCTACGGCTTCCACCTACCACACCGAACACCCTGTCCACCCTCATCACCAAACACCTTCCCACCCGCAACACCGAACACTCCTCCCGCCAGGCATCACCCATCCTTCCGCTCCCACACTACCAACTCTTCCGCCACAACACCGCTCACCCTTCCGCGCCCATTACCTCCCCTCTACAGATGCCGCCAATTACTCCTCCTGCCCACAACACCCCCCGCCCCTACCGCCACCACAACAACTACCTCACCGCCCATCACCGCAACTATCATCCCGCCCACCCCGTAACTATCATTCCGCCCCTACCGTAACAATCCTTCCGCACATTACCATAATTTATTAATCTCGCCCAATATCGTGATTATCTCCCGCCTACTATCAGACGATTTCTGATCCTTCCGCCTAGCGTACTATTCCCTCCCGCCCAAGACTGTAATTATCCTCCCGCCCCAAGACCGTAACTATCCTCCCGCCCACACGTAACTATCCTCCCGCCCACAACCGGTAACTATCCTCCCGCCCATACCGAACTATCCTTCCGCCCACAACCGTAACTGATCCCTCCCGCCCACAACCGTAACTATCCTCCCGCCCACAACCGTAAACTAACGACTCCCCGCCCAATACCGTACTATCCTCCCGCCCACAACCGTAACTCTCATCCCGCCCATACCGTAACTATCCTACCGGGGGGGGGCCCACAAACCGTAACTATCCTCTCCGCCCCACCACCGCGAATACCCACCCGCCCACACCGCCCGCGCCCGCACAACCCCCGTTCCCGCACAAGCCACCGTCCACCCTCCATCCCACCCTTTAGGCGCCTTGACCCGATAAACTGCCTTCTCAATGTGATTGCAGGTCAAGTCAACTCATCGAACCCAGGATCACGTGCTTTCTCTGCCGTGATATTCAATTGTAGCAGGAGACGTTGATATTCTTTTCAGCGTCATTTAAATTGTGTATTGAGTAAATATTCAAGAAATATAAGTAAATTTTGTAGCAGTATAAGAATGATTTTTATGAAAACTGAGTAAATTTGAATATTGATTGTCTTTCTGTGAACTTAGTTTTATATTTATCTTATCTTAATTGTGTGAATGTTTTCATTACAAAAACTGTAATGTACTTATTTGGTCATATCTATGGCACGTATTACCTGATTGGGTACGGAATTATTTTGTTATAAACTGTAATCGATGTTATGAAATTAATATACTTTGCCTGTAGTTCTGAGTGCAAATTAGTAGTCTGCCTTCGTTGACAAGTCTGTCACTGTAATGGTATTTTTGTACCTTTACAATAAACCTCAAAAAAAAAAAAATTCAACTTTTCATTATCACATCTTTAAAAGTGACATCTACTTTGATTCCTACCGAAAATACGAGAGAGAGAGAGAGAGACAGAGAGAGAGAAGAGAGAGAGAGATGAGAGAGAGAGAGAGAGAGAGAGAGAGAGAGAGAGAGAGAGAGAGAAGAGAGAGAGAGAGAGAGAGAGAGAGAAGAGAGAGAGAGAGAGAGAGAGAGAGAGAGAAACATAGGTCAAAGAAAAAAAACAAAATAGCAGGTAAACGAAGGGGAGAGAATACAGGTAACAATAGTGTGTGTGTGTGTGTGTGTGTGTGTGTGTGTGTGTGTGTGTGTGTGTGTGTGTGTGTGTGTGTGTGTGTGTGTGAATACTAAAAAAAAAAAGACTAGTTGAATATTAATAGTGATATTGGTAAGGTGTATGCAGTGTGGACTCAACAATACTTAACCTTTTACCTTTAACAATACTTTCCTGCCTTCCTTCCTTTCTTCCTTCTTTTCTTCCTTCCTTCCTTCCTTTCTTCCTTTCTCCTTCCCTCTCTTCCTGCCTTCCTTCCTTCCTCTCTTCCTTCATCCTTCCTTCCTTCCTTCCTTCCTTCCTTCCTTTCTCCTTCCCTCCCTTCCTGCCTTCCTTCCTTCCTCTCTTCCTTCCTCCCTTCTTTCCTCGCTTCCTTCCTTACTTCCTTCCTTCCTTACTTCCTACCTTCCTTTCTTTCTTCCCTCCCTTCCTATCTCCATAACATATATCTTAACTGATCTTACTCAACTATCTTATACTTATACTTATCTTAAATCCTACTAACAATACTATCCTCTAACACAAACAGTTAACTAAGTTATTGTATCAGCGAATCCGAACTACTCCTTCTAATGCGTCCTGAAGGGCGTTTTTGCTAATGTGTATTTTTACTACCAAAAAAGTGTATTGTATATTATTTGAAATTGTTTTGGTAAATTGCACTACAACAATCAGGAGTTGCGCTAGTTATGTGGAGGATGTTATAAGTATATCTGCGTTAATCATAGTAAGATCAGTTAAGATATATGTTATGGAGAAAGGAAGGAAGGGAAGGAAGGAAGGAAGGAAAGGAAGGAAGGGAATGAGGAATTAAGGAAGGAAGGAAGGAAGGGAATGAGGAATTAAGGAAGGAAGGGAATGAGGATTAATGTACGTGTAAGGAAGGAAGGAAGGATGGACAGTCGCGGCTGAGGGGGGCGGAGGAATTAAAGAAGAAGGAGGAAGGTAAGGAAGAGAATAATGAATAAAGAGAAGAAGGAGTGAGATGATAGTTATGTGTAGCAGTAATTACCATTGAATCTGTCTAGACCTTCCCGCGCCACCCTTCTATTAGTTATATGAGTGTTAAGGAGGACATAAGGGGTGGAAAGGCAGCAACACAGTGTACACATAAGGCCATAACACCCTTGTGGGACGTCTAGCCCTCCTATCACAGGCTATTGAGTCGACGCTCGTCTGAGTGTTTGCAGAAAGAAATTAACAAATAGAAAATGTGCATACAACTGTGAGGTGAGAGAAGCCTTGGAAAATAAAATGGCGTCGGTGTGCATGATTTATAGTCAGCCTATGTGGAGAGAGAGAGCGAGAGAGAGATTGAGAGGAGATAGAGCGAGAGAGAGAGAGAGGAGATGAGGAAGAGAGAGAGAGAGAGCGGAGAGAGAGAGGGAGGAGAGAGGAGAGGAGAGATGAGGAGAGGGACCGGGAGGATGGAGAGGACGAGGAGAGATGAGATGACGAGAGAGCGATGAGAGAGCCGAGAATGAGTAGTAGATAGAAGAGAGACGGAGGGAGAGAGAGAGACGAGATGTAAGAGAGTAGACTGAGAGAGAGGAGAGAGAACGAGAGAGCGCGAAAAGAAAGAGAGAGAGAGAGAGAGAGAGATGAGAGGAGTAGAGAGAGATCGATTCCGAGAGAAGGAGAGAAGGAGAGAGAGAGAGAGAGGATCTGAGAGATAGGAGGGGGGGGGAGAGAGAGATGAGGATGAGACTTTGTGATGAGAAGGGTGGGAGAGAGAGGATGAGAGAGAAGTAGGAGAGAGAGGAGAGAGGAGAGAGAGATGAGAGACTAGATGATGGAGAGATAGTCCGGAGAGAGAGCGGAGAACGGAAGAGCGAGAGAGGAGAGCGAGAGATAGATGAGATGAGATTGCAGTGAGAGAAGGAAGAGAGATAGAGAGAGAGAGAATTCAAATTCAAATACAAAATTATTTATTTTCCACTGAAAAAGTGGTTATTCACTTTACATTGTCCAATGAAAATACATTATAAGATAAAATTACAATAGAAAAAACTATCACATCACCAAAAAGGGTGTCAGTTAATACTAAAACAATGCTAAAAGGATACAGACCATTGCTAAAAATTATGGATAGGTTACATAATTGATGTGTTATTTAAAAAGAGGATCGTAAGTTTACTTTAAATGTAGGCAATGGAGGTAGCTGAGTCTAGCAGATATTTAAGTGGATAGGTTTGTTCATGATATATTTACTATGGCCCTAGTGACATATAATACTTCTAGCACCCGCATTGTTGTTGTTTTAGGGGTACATATAAAACAATTTTGTTGTCTGGTTATGCTTCGGTTACTTCACGAAAAGTAGGCAGTTTCTTGAACTAGCAGGATAAAAACTCGTTTGCTAATACCTTAAAGTACATGGTAAATGTGTCCAATAAAGCTTTGCTCTTTTACTTGTATCACACCTACTAGTTCTGGTGATAATAGGCGTCACAGGTCGTATTCTCTTAGCACCACCTATGGCTACCTTGACTGCATAAGTTTTGTAATTTTGGACATTGCTCCTTATAGTTAGATTTGTCGTGCCCCATATCCGAATACAGTAGTGATTATGCTGTAGTACTAATGACTGCCACCGCCCAATTATCGAGAGGGTTTGTCAAGGAGTCACTTACACGGCTTATGACATAGTGTACCAAACAATTTTTTTATGTACCTCATTGATATGTTTGTCGAGAAAGCATAAACCGAATCAATGTAACACACCTAAATTTAAAGATTTGCTGGGGTGATGGTTCCTCATCTATTTTGATGACGGATTGGAGGGACATGTGCAAAAGTTGCCTATTTTCCAATAAAATACACTGCGTTTGCTTGAGTAAGCATGAAACCATACTAAGAAACTAGATTCTGGACACATTTAGGGTTTCTTCAGTTTTCGAAGGAGACATGTAAGTTCATCTACATTACTGGATGTATCAAAGTGAGTGTCATCAGCATATGGATTATTGTGCAGTCCTTTGATCATATCAGCTAAGTTTCATTTACTGACGATATAAATAGGATTTGTGTGTACCCAAAAATTGATCGTATGGTGGGACGACTGAATCAATTTTGTGTTTCACTTGACATAGAGAGTGTCTTCATGCCGAACAGATGGCGTATTTCTGTTCCTCACAAATAGCCTGCTCAAACCTAGTAGGAATCATATTTGAGCTTAAGGCATGTATTTTATAAGAATTCATGTGATTAACACTATCGGAAAGCTTTGAAGATCACCACAGAGTGAGCAAAGATATTTTTTCTGGTGGTGCATGTGTTGTATATTCATCAGTAATGACAGTAGAGCAGGTCTCAGCATGTGGATAACATGGGCCTGAAACCATGTGCTGGCTATTGATAGACAGCTTTCTGACTCTAGTGTGGTGTAGTAGCTGGCTTTACAAGACTTTTATAATATTTTTGATACTATAGAGAGAAAAGTGAAATAGGCGAAAATTGCCCCGTTATCAGCGTCCCCATTTTAAAAAAATTGGCACCACTATGGCATGTTCCAGGCGTCAGGGAAAACAACAGGACTACGGACGTGTTGATACAAACATTTTCATTATTATGTCTATACGATACCAGCATCCCTAACAAGTTTCAATGTATAGCATCCGAGACAACAGAGTTAGTACATTTAGATCTTAATAGCCACTATACAGGTTTACGTCAAAATTGTCAGGTTGACATAAAAATAGTCAGTGTCCATAGAAACAGTATTTGGATCTTGAGTGTAGGCACGTGTTCACCCAGAATACATTTGTGTCTTCATAAGGATTGTCCTACCGGTTGCAAAAATAGGTATACATTCTTGTATATTTATTCTAGCTTCATCCAAAAGAAGTTCATTAGATTTACATTTTTTGTTAGGAACAAAAGAGAGTAGAGAGATAGAAGAGAGAAGCGAGAGAGATGAGAGAAACGAGAGATGAGAGAGAGAGGAGAGAGAGAGAGAGAGAAGAGATTCGAGAGAGAGAGAGAGAGAGAGAGAGAGGACGCGGCCCTCTAGGATGATGTGAAGTCCTGAGTACCGAGCATTTTATACTTTTTTTCTTTTGTTTTTTCGTTGGCATGTAGCTTCAGTCCATCTATTACACACACACAGACAACACACACACACACAATACACACACACACACACACACACAACCACACAACACACACAAACAACACACACCACACACGTGCACACACAACACATACCACACACCCACACACATCACACACCCCACACACAACACACACACACACCACACACACACACAACACACACACACACACTACACACACACACACACACACCACACACCACACATAACATATACACACACACACACACACCACACACAACACACACACACCCCCCCCCCCCCCCACAAAACACACCACACACACACACACACAACATTACACACACACACACACACACACACACCCAAACATCACACACACACACCGTTTGCGTGTTAGAATGATTCGAGTGTGTCTGAGTTAATAGCTGTGTTCACGTATTTTGTGGTGGGGGTTTTGTTTAAAATAAAAAAAAAAAGGAGACGGACCGAAGATCATTGGGCTCTGCCCCGCACCAGGTTCGAACCTGTCCACAGCGTATAAATTCATGATCACCACATGTGTAGGTCTCGCGGCATCTGTAGCTCCACCTCTCTCTCTCTCTCTACATCTGTATTTATCTTCTTGCTCCTTCCTTTCCTTCCTTTCCTTCCTTATTTGTTGTCTTTCCATTTCCTCCCCAACCTCATCTCTCTTCTTCTCTCTCTAATTGCCAGGGTGCTGCCCAATTAGTGATCTACCTCCATGATTTCCTCGCTGCCGAAGACTCAACTTCTTCTGCCACCTTCTCCGTTCCCAACTCGTTCACGATATTCCTTAATAGGATCGTTTTGGTAAACTAACAAGTGGGTGAGGGTCGAAATATAAGAAAAAGCTAGCCGGTGAAGCAAGACTCAAGGGAGAGGACTGGTATCCGATTTGCAATTTCTCGTCGACTATTGCAGAAGAAAGGCAAGGGATTACAGAGGAATACATAGGAACAAACAGTATTACCGATCTATTGGTTGTACGAAGGTATCTGTGAAACTATTATATAGTAATTACAACTACACGTAAAAATAACAGTTTTGGAAAAGGATATCCATAGTCCCCTAAAGAGAGGAACATGGACATGCATAGTGAGATATGACAGCAATGTCATGTGCAACTAAAAACTACACTAAACACTAAGCAATCCGGGGGATGTTAATAATATGACTAATGGATATGAAGTAAATGGGAAGGGAATGGAAGAAGGGAGGGAAGGTGAAGAAGGGGAGGAAGGAAAGCAGGCGTGTTCAGACCTAGAAACTTAAGCAAGGCACAGGGGAGTTGTAGATATTAATGAAGGTGTTAATAGAGAGAGAGAGAGACGAGACTGGAGGCAGAGAGAGAGAGAGAGGAGGATGAGAGAGAGAGAGAGAGAAAAGAGAGAGAAGAGAGAAGGAGACGAGGAAGAGAGACGAGAGCAAGAGAGAGTGGAGAGAGAGACGAGAGAGAGAAGATGACCGAGACGAAGGAGAGAGAGAGCGAGAGAGATGGAGAGAGATGAGAAGAGAAGAGAGACGAGCGAGAGAGGATGAGAGGAGAGAGACGAGAGATGAGAGAGTATGAGTATGAGGCGATGACGAGAGAGAGACCGTAGAGAGAGAGAGAGAGAGACGAAGACAGGAGAGAGAGAGACGAGATCGAGAGAGGAGACGAGAGGAGAGAGAGAGACGAGGACTGGAAAAAAAGGGAAATAAGATATGATGAAAGTCTGTGAGGAAAATTATAATGTATGGATAATAGGGTGCGTTGGAATAGGGGAGGATGGAATGGCATAGCAAGGATGAGAAAGGATGAATGAAGACAAACGGTTTAAACGATGGACATAAATTTTTTTTGTTTTTTATCATCTTGCCTATAGCGCCTGTAGGTATTTGGACCTCCAGGCCGGATGCGTAGGCCCTGGAGCGCTCATTGAGGGTTGATGGTTTGACCCTCGACCCAATGGTGGCGCAGGAAAGATTTTTATAGGAGCCTGTAATCGAGGCGCTTCATGCCGCCCCCTCTCCCGTCCTCCGATGCACTGTCGCAATGACGAGAAATATAGATGTTAGTAGTGCATGTGGGTGTTCTTAGTGTATGCCACTCGTACGGTGCAGAAATTATTCTGTTTTTTCAGGGGAACGAACCGGGTGACCAAGAACGCTACTCTGGAGACGTAACCACTCTGCTACGCCTCCCCATTATCATTTACGCCTTGCATATACCCAGCAGATTTGGTTAGATCACGTTTTAATTAAATTTTTGACAGCTCTTCATTTTTCTCTCCTGGCTCAACGCCCCCGCCTAGTGGAATTTATCCCACTGGAGCGTCCCCCCACACGATTGATAAATAGCGCTGTTGGCAACGGTGAATGAATTTAACATATCAGTTGTTTAGTGTTACTAGTGTATTTCGATAATAGTTACCTCCTATTCCGCGCAAGTTAGGTCTTAATTGAGACTTGTAAATATTATGGCACCATATTAATGAACAACCTTACTCTAGACTCACACTCACACACTAATAAGATTTTCAATACAAATCCCTGTTTATGTTCCCTTTGTGTCAATAGATTATGGTAAGCATTAGAAGCTCAACAACAGTCCTTCATAACAATCACACGTCAACACGCAATAATCCAGGTGCAAAAAAACAAAGTGTACGAAGACATACCTCTTCCCTCGGGACGATAGGAATGACGACGATAACACGTTGAAGTTGCCTCGCCATCCTATATCAGAGTGACGCGTTGACCATTGCAACAATGCATCAATATCCATCCAAACGTACCTCCTTCCGAGAGAAGATAGCGGGTAGGCGCAAGATGAAGGCCGCTTCCCATTGAGGGAAAGGGACGAAAACGAGCGAGAGCCGGTGCCACACCCTCACCACGTTTTTCCTCCGCTTCCCTCTACCTCAGAATGACCCGATGGCACTTACTGTCCCTCTTCATTTATGTGCGTTCCGCATTGACATGTTGCTCCGTTCCACGCCTCTCTTTTCTTTCCCATTTTTTTTTCTTTTTTCTTTTACCTATACCCGATCACGACTATACTCCAGTAGACAAACAATGAGAGACCACCACACTAACACCACCACGCCTTCCTATGTTACATTACCCTTCCCTTTACGTTCACATACATAGTGAGCTGTAGTTTCTACGATGTAGTCCAGAGAGCTGATAGCATACCATGGTATAGAGAAGACGGAACGTACCCACGGTATAGAGCAGTAGACATAATTCAATGATGATATGACAAACACACAGAAACACTTATACAGCTAGTTTGTAAATAGACAGTGTAGTTGAGTCACATACGTCGAGTATTAGTGGTTGTAATAGACTATGTGGATTTCAATCGCTCTTTCACACGCCACAAGTTGAGTGTCGGCGACCACACATTAGACAAATCTGCAACTGTGTGTATTGTACCAGTGATAACATGACACGGCATAGTTCCATTCAGCGACGAAGGCAGCCTTGTAAAACCTCAGGATGTTTTTTTTTCTTCTGGACAAGATATAACTTGCTACTGTTCGAAGGTATGTTTCATCTCTACATCTATATAATACTCTCTCTATCATCTCACTCTCTCTATCTCCTCTACTCATCTCTATCTCTCTCTACTTCACTCTCTCCTCCTCTCATCTATATCTCTCTCTCTATACTATCTCTCTAAATGCTGTCTCTCTCTATATCTACTACTATATAATACTATATCTCTATATCTAATATATAATATATATATATATCATCTCTCATCTCTCTACTCTCTCTCTCTCTCATCTCATCTGCTCTCTATCACTCTATATATCTATATAATTCCTCTCTCTTCTCTGACTTCTCTCTCTCTCTCATCTATATATCTCTCTATCTACTCTCGCTCTCTCTCTCTCTCTCTCTACTCTGCTCTCTCTTCTCTCCTCTCTCTCTACTTCTCTCTCGCTCTCTCTCTCTCTATGCACTTTCTCTCTCTCTCTCTCTCTCTCTCTCCCTCTCTCTCTCTCTTCTATTTTATTAGGATCACTCAATAGGTAGAGATTTATACGTATTATAACTAATTTATCAACCAGTGCTACAGGGGGGATGGTGTCGCCTGTCGTCTGAGGCAACGGACACCTCTTGGATCGAGGATTATGTTGACGAAGTCTATACTCGCCATGCAATATAGGATGACGTGGACAGTCATTATGGTGTCTTGTGTAGCGGGCCAAACGTAAATACACTCGCCCACGTGTTTCCCAGAAGTACACACAAAGTTGTGGGTGTACATATCAGCGCACTGACAATGTAGAATGCACGTGACAGAGCACCACATGTAGAATTAGAGACAAAGTACGCCGGATACTCGTGAGATCGCGTCAAACCTCCATTATATGCCTGCAACTGTCCGGAGAGCAAGACAGAAGACAGCGGAACCGAGTCACAGAGCTGTTCGGCCATCGAAAGACTTAAGTCCTTGGCCGTCGGAACCACCGTTATTTGTCACCGCCCTCACCGTTGTACAGATATATATATAATATTATATGATATTATAATATATTATATATATATATAGATAATATATATATATATCATATATTTATATGTATCGGTATTATGTATACGCCGTATATGTATATGTATAGTAATATATATGATAGTATTAATTATTAAATGAGCTAATAGAATGAATATGAGTATATATGTATATATATATAGTATATGTATATGGTTGTATATGCATAATGTATGTATTTGTATATGTATATACTATATGTATAGTGTATATATATATATGTATATATATATACGATGTAATAGTATATATACATGTAATATATAACAGTATAATTATATATATCTGTATATATATATCTGTATATAAGATATATATATATAATAGATAATATACTTATACTAGATATGATATATATATATATATGTATATTATAATGTATATATATATACTACGAGGTTAGCCCTCAGGGAAAAGGCCGCCAAAGAGTGTAGCTCATCAGGAAACAAGCGCCAAAGATTGTAGTACCTCAAAGAAAAGCGCAAAGATGTAGCCACCAGGAAAAGTCCGAACCAAAGAGTTGGAAGACTCTCAAAAAGAAAGCCGCCAACGATTGTAGCCCCTCAGGAAAAAGCGCCAAGATTGTAGCCCTCAGAAAAAGCCGCCAAAGATTGTTATGCCCCTCAGGAATAAAGCCGCCAAGGAGTAGCCCTCCTTATTTTCGTCATCTTGTCTTGATCATACTTATATCTCTCTTTTGTAGAAGCGGTACGATCTATATTTTTTGTTTAGTTTATTTTTTTACGTTGAAAATATAGAATCCTGTATGCTATTATCTTTCCTTCCTTAGTATGTTATTATTTCATACATGAGGCTTCTTTTAGACATGTGTTATGGTACTACACAGAGAAGTTTCCTACAAAAATGCTAAATGACAGTTTGGAAGTTGTCATTAATTTTTCTAAAATTAGTTCTATTAATAGTTGCATTTATTTATTATTTGTTTCTTATGCAAAATTGATTAATACATTACTAAAACTATAAATCTACAATAGTATATGTTTTTGGAATTTTTTTTTATACGAAAATTAAATAGTACATGTGGGATCGTGTGTGCTAGTGGTTCCGCAGTATCCAAAAGGGGCAGGAAAAAACACACGTCTGAAGTATAGGTAGAGTTAGATTTTTTTAGATTATACATTGATTTAGCAAACAGTTATACCTGTAATAAAAAAATACATAATATATCCAATTGCTGAGACTGTTGAGAGTAAACTCTCTTAAAAAGGCTCAAGGTAGGTTCTTATATTACGGAGAACCCTAGTACATGGACAGGAGTGATACAAGGTACGCGATACCGTGCTCCGGGCAACGGTCCAAGAGACGTGGTGGCATGGTATTTGCCCTCAAATACTCAATACTTCATATTTTCGGCGTGAAGATGGTGAGGAAGATGGGGACGAAGGAGAAAAATCAGCGTAGCTGTGAGAAAAGAAAGTATCATTTTCAATCGCTCACTCAACACTGCCTCACCATTACCAATTCTGGTCTTGCCTCAAATATTCCGTGCCGAACTACTTCTTAGGTATCTTTTCCTAATTACCATCTCATGATTCTGCGCTCGCTATGTGATGGACATTATAGTTTGTCCTCACCTGTGCTTCATCCCCCGAGCATCACTAAGTAAGGTTTCATATCGGGTTAACGCTTGTTAATTCGTGGGCTGCGAAGACCCCAGCACGGAACACCAGCTCAAAATATGTTGGACACTTTATTAAACACAGAATGTAGACTCGACACAAGCACAAAAGAGGGACCATATGAGAGTTCTGTGATTGTTTTTTGATCGCATGAATGAGTGACAATCTTTGAGCCAATAGATGAATAGCAGTCATGAAAACGCAAACAGTAGGAGCTCCAAGTGTTGCCAAAAAATATTATACAGGCAACACATTTTAGATGAAGACGGCGGCCGTACAAGGAAAGAACAATGTGAAATCTAACCAGCGAAAAATTTAATCTCAAAAACTTTTTTTGTAAATTAATGCCACTAAGAACAAACGCACAAGTCCCAAAACCACCAAGGTGTTAAATACCCCATTTTGTTTCTTGACTTATGTTTTTAACATATGTTTCCTGATCATGAAATCATTCCCCTAGAAAGGAAGACAACTTACATTACTCATAACTCTACGTTCTGGAAAGTTGTGGTATTATGAAGTGGATGTTGGTTTTAGGTCAAAAGATATGTATATATATATATTATACTATATTATATATATATAATATAATATATATATATTATATTAATATATATAATATATATATATATATATATATATATATATACTATTATATATAGATATATATATATATATATTATATAATATATAGTATAAGACATGATAAATCATATAATGAAAAACACTCGCCAATGATTCATTGTGTGACGCACCAGTACCAACGCTCTGGTTGCTGCCGGTGCACCCACTGAAGGCCGCCGCAACACGCATCCTGGCCGCGTCACCTGCCGTGCGTAATCTTCGTCGTGATTTGTAGCCTAAGGCCGCTCGCCAGGCCCCGATTGAGGGTCTCGTGACACTCATCCCCACCTGCAGGAGGAGTGAACGGACACAGTGACACCTGACGGCGCGATGTAAGGGCGTGTTTTTGACGAGGTGTTGCCAAGGATACGCTGGGCTCAATGCGAGACACATACCTCATGGCGCCTCTGTATACGTTTTCTGCCTTATCAGAGATTTTTGAGGCCGTGAACGACGTTCGACGAAGAGAACCGCTGGTAGAGCGACACGTTTTATGAACACCAATATGGCGGTGGTGTGAGGCGGGTCACCATCTCAGAGGGTGAGGGGGGCGCAAAGGCTCAGGGCGAGGCTTGGGCTGGACCGGGGTTAACTCTTTGCCCTTTTGTTTTCCGTTTTTGTTTTTTTCTTTTTCTTTTACATCGGTTACGTTATGTTTTGGGTTGGTATTTGCCCTCGAGTGTGTTGGATGGGAAACACGTGGAGACATCAGGGGTGCGGATAGGGATGGAGCGTATATAGGGTTTGTCTGGGTTTAGAAGAGCGCAGGAACCCCAGGGGCTCAGGCTAGGAACGGAGAGTGACTTGGGGGGGAGACACCCCAAGGGACATTAGGGGCGTCGGTTTTGAACGGGAATTGGGACTTTTGTTGTTCCAAAGCAGAAAGGCATATATGTACTGTACTGTGCCGTAGCTAGAGTGTATTTGACAAACTCTCCTTCCTTGCACCGCGAGCAGTTTAGATAGGGTGACGGTTGACCATCTTGAGTTATGCTTGACCTCGCCTCAGTCCCCACGCCACCACCACAGTAAGCGGGTCTTTTCTCTGGCTGTCTGCGTGGCGTCAGCATCAGCATCCTTGCCTCTGTACATTTACAACCCTTTGAAACACCTGTTTCCCCTGTCCACAACTTCAGCTGAGTATTATTATTCACACCGCACACACTCATTATAAGG
This sequence comes from Chionoecetes opilio, assembly GCA_016584305.1. Classification (NCBI taxonomy): domain Eukaryota; kingdom Metazoa; phylum Arthropoda; class Malacostraca; order Decapoda; family Majidae; genus Chionoecetes; species Chionoecetes opilio. Next base: position 192,945 of record JACEEZ010019223.1, read on the forward strand.
GACGCACCCATTAAGAATATCAGGCCGTAAACCCATGCACTTTGCCTCCTCGTTGCTCCCCTATCAGCCAAGACCTACCCAGCCACGCGCCCACACCTCGCCACTACCTGCTACCCACACCACAACCTTCTTTTCCTGTTAGTGTGCCGGTATAGCAACGGCCCACGCTATACCCGCTATTTTGAGACATGATCAGTGAGGGGATATTTTGTCCGAGCTTGGACATCTTTAGTTTGGCGGAGAAACGCGAACGGAAATCATAGATTGGAATTTTTGCCCAAGTTTGGAGATCTTTGGTTTGGAGGAGAAACGGACATCAGTGGACTTTAATTTTTGTCCAGGTTTCGACACCTTTGGTTTTGGAGGAGAAACGAACCCGGACATCAGTGATAGAAATTTTTGGCTGGGTTTGGAGATCGTTGGTTTTGGAAGAGAAACGCACCCGGACATCAGTGGCCGGATTTTAGGCCTGGCAGTGGATTTCTTGGACATAGGAAATCCATAACCTAACCTATACTTCTAAGCTTTGGTTATATCTGCATGTGGTGTCATTTGGCGGGAGGTTAATTACGAACCAATCACAAACACCGCTGTTGGACAACCTATCAGAGACGTATACTGGTATCTGACGCTCCAGCACCGCGTTCAATGCCTGCTCAAGGGACTTTTCACTGAGATAAGCTGGCAGTTACTGCCCCTCTGTGTGTGTGTGTGTGTGTGTGTGTGTGTGTGTGTGTGTGTGTGTGTGTGTGTGTGTGTGTCACTGTGTGTGTGTGTGTGTGTGTGAGGTTCCAACTTTACCCAAAGATCTTTCCGGGAGGGTAACAGCCGAGGATTGCATGTCCGTGGCGTGATGAAGACCGTGGGTAATATGGCGGTGGTGGTGAGGTGATAACACACACACGGCCTCCAAGCTGCAATAGTAACACGTCATCGTTACCATGGCAACAGCGGCCATAGCTGTGACGTCACCAATATTTACATCTTTAAGGCCCGCCTCTCCCCCGCTGAGCCAATCACGGGTTGTTTACATCCATCGCCCACCCGTTCCCCGCACGCATGGCTATAGACCTCTCCACGCTTGTGTTTAAAAAAACAATTGCGCGCGCGCGCTCAGGCATGGTAGGGAAAAAGCTGCACCCGCGGCCCGCCTTCCACGGCAGTGCTCCGTCGGGCCTTGAACTACTAGTGGTTCGTACAGTGTTTCTCAGTGAACTTTAAAAATGGAAAAAAGTATTGTCTAATATGTGAATAGTCTCGAAACGAGGAGAAAGAGCGATATTTGTCTAAACTTACGCTCAAAGACGTCAAAATAGACCTGCCCGACCATACGAACTGAAAGGGTGGGGAGCTGACGTGAGGGCATGGCCCCGCCCTTAACAGTGGTCACTACACATTATTTGTTGGACAAGAGAAATGTGTACACAAGCGACAAGAATAATGTCTACAAGTCCTTGGATGGCTCAATTTCTTCAAAGCCGGACATGGCATGAGGTGGGCTAGAGGTGTGTACCACCCAGTTGAGAGGAGCACTTTCCCGTCTGCTTCTTGAGAAGCAGTCATTTTCCCTCCCAGAAGATCAGCAGCAAAGCTTATGAGCCGTGGGTGTGCTACAAAGACCGAGGTTACGTCGGTCAGCACACTGCACATGCATGGCGGGTAAGTAACTATAATCAGTTTGGGGTCAGCTTTAAAATTCTGGTGAGGGAGGATTTGAAAAACAGCCCAAATGGGGGCGTTTTCCCCTTTTTTAGAGGTGAAACAAGAAAACCCCTTAAACCTGACCTGTCCCCCCAGCGCAAATGCCTCACGCCTCAGGCCCCTCCCCCGGCCATGCCTTGAGGCGATTAGCGGGGCACCACATGGGAAATAGCCCGTGAGAGAGGAAGAGGAGAGAGAGGGGGAGAGAGAGAGAGAGAGAGAAAGAGAGAGAGAGAAAAGGAAAGAGGAAGGGGAAAAATAAGGGGATAGGGGGGAGAGAGAGAGAAAAAAAAAATAAAACCAATGATTCCAATAATTTTTCCCCTTTTCCCCTCCTTTTTCCGAGGGCAAAATTCCATCATAAGTTTTAAAAAAAAATGACTAATAATTGGGGGGCGAGGTCATTAAGTAGAAAAAAAAAAAAAAAATCTGTTTTTTAATAACTGTGTTTTGTGTGTGTGGGGTGTTTTGTGTGTGTGTGTGTGTTTGCGTGCGCGTGGGGCGTGCGGCGCGTCCCCGGGCCTTGCGTGCTGCGCGTGCGGCGTGCGTGCGTGCGTCCCGGTTTTTGTGTGGGGTGTGGTGGTGGGTGTCACTGGGTGTGTGTGTGGGTGGTGGGTGTGTATGTGTGTGTGTGGTGGTGTGTGTGTGGTGTGGTGTTTGGTGTGTGTGTGTGTTGTGTGTGTGGGGGTTTTCCAACTTTCCCCAAAAGATTTTTCCCGGGGAGGGTAAAAAGCCGGGGGTTTGGGGCATGTCCGTGGCGTGATGAAGCCCGGGGGTAATAAAAAACACACCACAGGGCCCAACAGTTTAGATGTGCACAGGGGCCCCCCCCCCCCCCCTTCCCCCAATAGTAAAGTCATCGTTACCAAAAGCAACAGGGGGGCCAAAAGCTGTGACGTCCCCAATATTTACATTTTTAAGGGCCCGCCTCCCCCCCGCTGACCCAATCACGGGTTGTTTACATCCACCCCCACCCGTTCCCCGCACGCGGGCAAAGGGCGGGCCCGTGCCAGGAAACGGTCAACCCCGGAGGGCCCGACGCCATCCCCAGCTGCCTCAGACGAAGAAGAAGAAAAAAAAAGAAAACGAAGGAGGGGGAAATAAAAAGGGGAAAAAAAGGGAAATAAAAAGGGAAACAAAACAGCAACAAAACCGTAGGCCCTTTTAAAAGGGACTTTTTTTTTTTTTTCCTTTAAAACCCCTACACTAACTAATAATAAGAGATAAAGGATGGGAAAGTAGAAGGCCCCTCCCCACCCACCCATCCCTCCAGCCAAAAGGGGCCCGGAAAAAAGAATGATACCATGCAATATAAAAAAAATGAAGGGAAATTTTGTGGGGGAAATTTTGAAAGCTGTAATCTATGGCTAATACTACTATTTTGGGGGGGTTAGGTTTAGGGGCCTTGATAAAAGGTCAGTTAGTGTGTTTTGTAAGGGGGGAAAACACAGTGTGGGGGTTTTAAAAGGGGGGGTGCGGCAGCCTTGCCTGGCGTTTTCCTTGGGGAGGGGGCAGTAAATTTCGGGCCCCCAGCTCCTTTTCAATCCATGCGGATTGTGTATTTTAATGTAGGACGCCGTACCCCTTCAATGTTTCCCTGCACCCATTGCCCCCTGGTCCCTTTTAAATCCCGATGGGGGTTCACTAACTGTGGGGGCCCCTAATTTAACCACACCCCGGCCCACGGGTCGAGAGTAGAAATGGTCCCTTTAAAACTGGGGGGCTATCTGGTGGGGTTATGAGGTCTAATGTAGTGTTGGTGTAGGCTCAGTTTTGGAATTCGGGGGGGGTGGGGCCCGGGGCCTGCCGGGCCCGCTTTCTTGGGAGGCAGCAGTCCATCAGGCCCCAGCTCCGTTTCAATCCCTGCGGTAGTGCACTTTCCAAGTAGGACCCCCGTGCATTTCCCAATGCCCCCCTGCAGCATTGCCCCCTGTATAAAAACCCCCGATGGTGGTCACTAATGACGGGGCCCCTTACTGAACCACGGGCCCGTCCCCAGGTCAAAATTTGAGTAGTGCCGGGTTTTACTGGGGGCCGTCTGAGACGTGGGGGGAGGGGTTGTGTAGCGCGATTTCTCAATTTTTTTAAAACGCAAGAGAGTAATTTCCCAGGGGCCCCGCGAGAAAAAGTATTTTTCCGAGAAAAAAAAAAAAACAGTGCCCAAGGGGGAATTTGATAGAAATTTTTTATCGAGGCGTTTTTTTTAAATTTGATTCCTATTGTTTTTTGATTTTTACACGCCCCAGCGGCACCCCATTCCATACGTTTCAACAGGGTTTTGTGAAAATTACTTTGCTTCGTTCGTTAAAAACCCGTTTCCTGCTTTTTAAATCCGTTTTTGCTATTTTTGAGTTTGCCCGGTCTAGCGTAAAAAAGATTTTCGGGACAAACGTTCGAAAAAATCCTTTTAAGATTTTAAAACTTCGATGAGGCCCCACCTTTATCCTTCTTTTTTGTTAGTGGGAATAAGAAAATTTCCCTTTGAGCCGTTTTTTGTACATTTTTTTTCGCAATTAGGTATCATTTTGTTTACTCTGCCTGTTTTTTTTCTAGTTTATCTATTTTCCTTTTTTAAAAGGTACCAAACTGCCACCAGTTTTCTAGATGGGGGGAAAAAGCGAGTTAAAAAGATGAGTAAACTTTTTAAAGTTTTTGAAACGGGAAATTCGCCCCAATTTAAACCCAAACCCCTTTTTTTGCATTTTTTAAACTACCTCTATTTTTGGGTTTATTCGGTTTGAGATCTTTCGAGTTTTATAAGGCCTAAACTTTTTCTTTTTATAAACCCTTTTTTTATTTTGGAAAATCTTTTCATCACGAAAATTTTTAAAGGGTTTTTTATTCCCGATAGTGGGACAGGAAAATTTGCCCGGGTTAAAATTTCATTTGCCATGTTTTTGACCATTCTGTTAGCGGTTTTTAAAGTCTTTTTGTATGAGATGGCCCCCTGAGATTCTGTGGGAGGCTATTTTTGGGTGATTTTCGGGTCATCAAAAATTTTCCCGATACCCTGCATTTTGTTCCCCTCGTCAATGTCTTTATGTATATTAAGAACGGGATAGGCCCGAGAACTATCCTTGAGGAACCCCAATTTTTCACTGGTCCAGTCAGAAAATTTCCTTTTATTTACCCCCCTTTTGGGTTTATGATTTGACACCCATTTTTTCTACCCAATTTTTGAAAGACCCCTTTTATACCATGAGTTTTTACTTTGCAAATAAAGACGTTATGGGGAACTTTTGTCAAAGCTTTTTGAAAATCGAGGTAAACTACGTTACTGCCCCCCGGGGTTGTCGACATTTTGAATAAAACTATTGTAAAAATCAAAATAAGTTTGAAAAGGGATGAGCGTTTATTTTTTGAATCCATTTCCCGGAATCTTTTTGGGTTATGTCATTTTCTTCTAAAAACTTAAACGATTTTGTCCTTTGATGGATTCCATTAATTTTCCAGGGAAATGATGTTAAACTGATTTGGGGGATAGTTTCCGGGGGCGACTTTTCTTCCCTTTTTTTAAAAATTTGGGGGTGGGCATTTTCTAGTTTTCCCTTCCACGGTACATTTTCCCTGAGTAAAGACTTTTTAAATAAGAAAGGAAAGTTGGGTTTTTCTATTTGTTCTTTGGGTTCTTTTAAAATGCGTGGCGAAATTTTGGGCAGGACCCGGGGTTTTGTTTATTTTTAGGTTTTTTATTGCGAGCAAAATGTCACATTCCTGAAAGGGGTTTAAAGAGCTTTAGGGGAAGTACCTTTTTTTCTGGGTTTTCGGGATGGGTTTATTTTTTTCGTGTTTTCCCCCTGTGAAAAGGGCTGATGCCAAAAAAATTATTTAAAAGTATCCGCCAAGATACTTTTATTTTCTTTTGTTCGCCATTTTCCATTTCCCAAAGGTCCTAAGGTTACGTCATTACTTTTTTTTCCTTTTTTAAAATAGCGGTAGAATTCTTTTTGGGGTTTTTTTGCTCATTTCGGCAAACGTACTTCAAAATTTTTTTGGGTCTGCCCTTTAAAGATTTTTTTCGTATTTCGTTAATTCTGTCGTGACGCGTTTGGCGTCTTCATTTTTTTGTTTCTTTGTGTTTTTTATATGCCGCTTTTTGGGTGCAAAGGGTGTCCTTTATTTCGGGGTCCCCCCATTTGGTTTTAAAAAGTTTTTTAAAAGAATTTGCCATATCGCATCGGTTTTTGAGGATTGTATTGGCAAGTTAGCTTACCGGGGAATTTATGCCAGCTACTTTTTGGGCGTTACTTTTTGAGTTAAAAATTCCAATCGGTGTTCGTTTAAGATTTTTTTTGTTTTTTGAAGTCTGCCTTTTTGAAAAATCCAAAAAAATTTTTCTTTACTTTCGACTTCGCTTTTTTCCGATGTTTATCCTTTAAAGTAATCGCCCGGTGGGCACTGCTACTAAATTCCCGGGTCCCACGTTAACGTTTTCTGAAAGATTTTCGTTAGTTGTGAAAAAAAAGATCTAGAATATTTTCGCCCTCTTTTGGGTGATCCGTGTTGGGATAAAGCCTTTCTTTGGGGATTTTTAATAGAGAGTGGGGCCCCCAATGTATGTAAGCCCAGGCGCCCCAACCCAGTAACGGGGAAAATTAAAAACACCGAATATTACCTTTCGTTCTGAAACCAAATTTTCCCAAAATTTTTTCATTAGAGTTTTTTTCGTCAAAAGTTTTTGTTTGGGGCCCGGAGGTCGATAAACCCGGGGGCCCCCTTTCTATTTTTTAGAATGACATTTTTTGTTTAACGAAAATTACATTACTGTTATCATTTTTGTTTTAGATACTACAAGGGGGTGAAAGGGAGGACTTTTTATATAATTTAAAACACCTCCCCTGCTTTTCGGAGCTTTTTGAACTTTTAAAAAGTTATTTCCCCCCGTATTTGCAAATTCCCAAAAAAACTTAATTTTTCGTATCTATTTCCCGACTTTTGAAAATTTCCCATGATGTCGTTTTTGTTCTGAATAAAATAAATTCCTCTAAATCAATGAAAATTTTTTTTACGTATTTCTACGGGCATTTAAAAATAACAAGCTTTAATATCGGGGGTAGTTGGGGCTTTTTTCGGGAACTAAATTTTTGGGGCTTTGAGTGAACGAGAACTTTTATTTCGGGGAAAAGAGCTTAGGTTTTTTGTCGGAACCTCTTTCCTGCTGGGGGTTTTTTTTATTGGGAGTTAGTTTCCCCCCGCATTTAGGGAGCCTTTCCGAGTCTGGGGAAACCCAAATGAATTTAAGTGGGGGGACCATCGTTTCGGAAGAGAAAACGGTTTTGGGTTTTAAAAAATTTGGCCCATAAGTTTATATATTTTAAATCCTTCTTCTTTCAGAGATTTTTCGAGGGCGATTGAAAGAGGAGGAGGAGGGGAGGGAGGAGGGGGGAGGAGGAGGGGGGAGGAGGGGGAAGGGGGGGAGGATTTTAAAAGGGGGCCCGGACGGGGTTTATATTTAAAGGGTATGGAATTTTCCCCTAACTTTTCGACATGATATAAATTTTAGCCATAAGAACGATAGCTATGGGCTAATTTTCCCCCCTAGCTATGGTTTTTGCAGTTCCCGGGGGTGACATCACTATCCCCCTAAAACCTAGCACTTAAATTACCCCAAAATGTCTCTTAGATCAAAATAAAACCCCGAAATTTGGGAAAAAACTAAGCTATAAATTCTAGAGAGCCTTACGGCCCGAAAATAAAAAAATTTTAAAGGGTTTTATTTTATATAACGGTTAAAAAAACATCCCGTAAAACGTTGGGCGCGGGAACGATGTTAAAAATTTTCTCTCTCCCCCCTAAAATAACATTTTATATTTACCAAAAATAATAGGGCAAGGGTGACGGAAGGGTACCAACAGGTTAAAAAAAGCGTTTTTAAAAAAGGAGAAAAAGGGAAAAAAAACCAGGGGGGGAGTGATGAAACCCGACAGGATTCGGCGTATACGTAGCTAGGTAGAGATATTTCCGTACTCTAGCTACGTATAATCCCGTATCTCTAACTGGTCATCACCTCCTCCTTGGCTATTGCTTCTTTCTCCTTCTCCTTTAATACATGGTTTACTTGTTGTGCATCCTTCCGTCACCCTTCCACCATTATTTTTGTAAATATGATATGTTATTTGGTAAATTTCTAGGGTTTGCCCATAGGGCATTTGTCCTTCCTCGGATGGTTATTTCCTAATTGATTGACAAAGAGAGAGAGAGAGAGAGAGAGAGAGAGAGAGAGAGAGAGAGAGAGAGAGAGAGAGAGAGAGAGAGAGAGAGAGAGAGAGAGAGAGAGAGAGAGAGAGAGAGAGAGAGAGAGAGAGAGAGAGAGAGAGAGAGGAAGCAGCATAATGGAATTTCGATGAGGTGTCGTTAATTAATAACTTTCAGGAAAAATATACTTGTAAACTGCAGAATAAACTTGAGGCAAATGATAAATTTCTTGATTATATTTTCCTTCAAATAGAGTTCAAGAAAGATTGAATTTAACTCATATTTTAAGTTTCGTATAAATTGACTTGTTTCTCTGAATATTCCATGTAAAGTTGTTCTATATACTGTTTCCTAATTGTGTTTCGTATGTATCAGGAAGATCTACAAACATTTATATATATTTACTAGCCGCAAAGCCGCCCTCCGGGCGGACTTTTTGGCTAGCTCCTGCGGAGGGCTATTGGTGGGCCTTCGGCCCACCACCTGTGGACTCTCCAGATAGCCCTTTCTAACTTTCCTGAAATCATGGATGTAGAAATGTATGTATTCCCCCCACCCATTCACTCACCCATTACCCATCACCCCCCACCCATTCACTCACCCATTACCCATTCACTCACCCATTACCCATCACCCCCCCCCCATTCATTCACCCATTACTCATCACCACACACCCATTCACTCACCCATTACTCATCACCCCCCACCTATTCCCTCACCCATCACCCATCAGCCCCCACCCATTCACTCACCCATCACCCCACACCCATTACCCATCACCCCACCCATTCACACACCCATTACCCATCACCCTACATCAAGGCTTCCTCAATTCCAATGATCTGAAACTCGAGAAATGCCAGTGGTCGCTGGCAGTTTTAACTCAAAGGTTGGTCTACTGTGTTTTGGCTCCGCGACTAATATTTTTCATAAATTAATTTCGCGATAAACATTGATGCACCGCATCTGAATACCAAAAAATATAGTTCTTCTGTTGTTCTACTAATTATATGGATGACATGCATTACGATGGAACGTTCTATAATAGCAATTTAATGCAAATTACTCGCCTCGAGTAGCAAAGCTTAATATATTTTTTACATGTATATTGTGGCATGTAGAATTTGGGCGATGTTCACACTGTTTTCTAAGACAGTACTGCTGCATCTGGCAAACGCTTGTCAAATTACAATAAGCAATGCCTTGGAAAAACGAAGAATAAAGAATGCCGAAATCGGCTTGTTGCTGCGACAATGTCTATCTATAATAATATAAGCGAAAGTGTGTCTGTCTGTCTGTCTGTCTGTCTGTCTGTCTGTCTGTCTGTCTGTCTGTCTGTCTGTCTGTGTGTGTGTGTGTGTGTGGTATAGGTTCCGCCCCCCGTGGCGCAATCACCTCATATGGCACAATTTTGGAACCGGGTTGACCAGGGGAAGGTCATAAGCCCACTTATGAGATGATTCGATCTTTTTTTTTTTTTTTTTTTTTTTTTAGCAGCCTATTAGCGATAATTGTGAAAAAAAAAGTGGGTTGCGAGAATTGAGGAAACCTTGATGTAGGGTGATGGGTAATGGGTGAGTGAATGGGTGGGGTGATGGGTAATGGGTGTGGGGTGATGGGTGAGTGAATGGGTGGGGGGTGATGGGTTGGGGGTGATGGGTGATGGGTGAGGGAATAGGTGGGGAGTGATGGGTAATGGTAAATATAAGCGAAAGTGTGTCTGTCTGTCTGTCTGTCTGTGTGTGTGTGTGTGTGTGTGTGTGTGTGTGTGTGTGTGTGTGTCTGGTATAGGTTCCGCCCCCTGTGGCGCAATCACCTCATATGAAACATTTTTGGAACCGTGTTGACCAGGGGAAGGTTTTAAGCCCTTTTATAAGATGATCCGATCACTTTTTTTTTTTTTTTTTAGCAGCCTATTAGCGATAATTGTGAAAAAAAAGTGGGTTGCGAGAATTGAGGAAACCTTGATGTAGGGTGATGGGTAATGGGTGAGTGAATGGGTGGGGTGATGGGTAATGGGTGTGGGGTGATGGGTGAGTGAATGGGTGGGGGGTGATGGGTTGGGGGTGATGGGTGATGGGTGAGGGAATAGGTGGGGGGTGATGGGTAATGGTAAATATAAGCGAAAGTGTGTCTGTCGCTGTCTGTCTGTCTGTGTGTGTGTGTGTGTGTGTGTGTGTGTGTGTGTGTGTGTGTGTGTGTGTGTGTCTGGTATAGGATCCGCCCCCCGTGGCGCAATCACCTCATATGGCACATTTTTGGAACCGGGTTGACCAGGGAAAGGTTTTAAGCCCAATTATGAGATGATCCGATCACTTTTTTTTTTTTTTTTAGCAGCCTATTAGCGATAATTGTGGAAAAAAAGTGGGTTGCGAGAATTGAGGAAACCTTGATGTAGGGTGATGGGTAATGGGTGAGTGAATGGGTGGGGTGATGGGTAATGGGTGTGGGGTGATGGGTGAGTGAATGGGTGGGGGGTGATGGGTGAGTGAATGGGTGGGGGGTGATGGGTTGGGGTGTGATGGGTGATGGGTGAGGGAATAGGTGGGGGGTGATGGGTAATGGTAAATATAAGCGAAAGTGTGTCTGTCTGTCTGTCTGTCTGTCTGTGTGTGTGTGTGTGTGTGTGTGTGTGTGTGTGTGTCTGGTATAGGTTCCGCCCCCCGTGGCGCAATCACCTCATATGAAACATTTTTGGAACCGGGTTGACCAGGGGAAGGTTTTAAGCCCAATTATGAGATGATCCGATCACTTTTTTTTTTTTTTTTTAGCAGCCTATTAGCGATAATTGTGAAAAAAAGTGGGTTGCGAGAATTGAGGAAACCTTGATGTAGGGTGATGGGTAATGGGTGAGTGAATGGGTGGGGTGATGGGTAATGGGTGTGGGGTGATGGGTGAGTGAATGGGTGGGGGGTGATGGGTTGGGGGTGATGGGTGATGGGTGAGGGAATAGGTGGGGGGTGATGGGTAATGGGTGAGTGAATGGGTGTGTGGTGATGGGTAATGGGTGAGTGAATGGGTGGGGGGTGATGGGTAATGGGTGAGTGAATGGGTGGGGGGTGATGGGTAATGGGTGAGTGAATGGGTGGGGGTAATACATACATTTCTACATCCATGATTTCAGGAAAGTTAGAAGGGGCTATCTGGAGAGTCCGTGTTTGGTGGGCCGAAGGCCCACCAAACACAGGTGGTGGCCGAAGGCCCACCACCAATAGCCCTCCGCAGGAGCTAGCCAAAAAGTCCGCCCGGAGGGCGGCTTTGCGGCTAGTAGGTTATAATTGCGGAGGCGACACGCCGCGGCGGGGAGTGGTGGGCGGGGAGATTGTGGCGGGGAGATTGAATCAAAACATTACGACTTCACGCGTCGCCTCATTGCACTTCCAGGCTTTCTATCTGATTGATACACAATAATAACAGGAAAATATGACTGCCTAGGAATAGATAACTTCTAAACATTCGTTATTGACTATATAATATCATAGAGTAGCATTTATCTCGCCTCCTCAACTATAACCTGCCTGGTTATTTGGTTATATACAATGTTTTACAGAATCAGGCACCTATACAATATACATGTAGCAGAAAATCGTTCTTAATATTATACTTGTGTGTTTAAAGTGCAGTGGAATAAGCCCATATTTTTCTTTCAAGTTGACCAACTTTTCACCAAATTGTGAGTTAAAACTGCCAGCGACCACTGGCATTTCGGAGTTGCAGTTCTCTCTAATTCTCGCAACCCACTGTTGTTTTCACAATTCTCGCTAATAGGCTGCTAAAAAAAAAAAAAAAAAAAAAAAAAGTGATCGGATCATCTCATAAGTGAGCTTATGACCTTCCCCTGGTCAACCTGATTCCAAAAATGTGCCATATGAGGTGTTTGCGCCACGTGGGGCGGAACCTATACCACACACACACACAGACAGACAGACAGACAGACAGACAGACAGACAGACAGACACACTTTCGCTTATATTATTATAGATATATTCTTTAATTAATTGTTCTCATGAAACTGTTCTTAAGATTGTCCATGTTGATCATATGTTTCGTAATTTAATTATGAAAATGATTTCGTTACATTGGATCACCATGACATTGTTTTCACAGCCGTCAACGTGCACGTCGCTACATTGCTGTTTCAACTAAAACTGTGAACAGCAATTAGTATCCCGCCTGCGTGCCTTTCCCTGCACGCGCGGAGAGGAAGGAGGGAAGATAGGGAGAGAAGGAGAGAGGGAGGCAGATAACATAATTCATCCCCATCTCATAGCAAACAGGTCGTGGGAAACACTTGCTAACAGTATGCAGAGAGACATCATCTCTTTTTTCATACAAAGAGCTCAGAACAATGCGCTAAGGTTTTTTTTCTAATTCAGAGCAAATTTTCCTGTTAGAACATCAGCATAAACTTAGCACATTGATCCAGTTAACAAATCACTAGTTTGGGTGTTGGTGTGTTCAATCGTTCTCTTATCCTTATCTTGGGTTTACATCACCAGCCGAGCGTTGCCACGAATGCAATGCGTCTTTCACCTTGATCCGAGTGCCGCCCTTGCTAGTGAATGTTGAGGGTGGCAGGAGGCTCTTTTTTATTCATGCTCAATATCAGATATACACTTACTGGCCAATGAAAAGGCAGTGGTAGTGAGCCTCAGGTGGTGGTGGTGGTGGTGGTGGTGGTGGTGGTGATGGTGGTGGTGGTGGTGGTGGTAGTGGTGGTGGTGGTGGGTT
>JACEEZ010019225.1:7500-10000 GCA_016584305.1 Chionoecetes opilio
ACTGAAAAACCGTCACCCCAGATTTCCCACCTGAAAAAAACCGTCACCCCAGGATTTCCCACCTGAAGATCCGTCACCCCAGCCCACAGTGAATATAATCTATAAAATTAGGATAACAAATATATTCCTTTGTGTTATGCAGGAGGAATAGGAGAAGGAATGTCTGATAAAGGAGGAATAGGAGGAGGAATGTCTGATAAAGGAGGAATAGAAGGAGGAATGTCTGATAAAGGAGGAATAAGAAAGGAATGTCTGATAAAGGAGGAATAGAAGGAGGAATGTCTGATAAAGGAGGAATAGGAGAAGGAATGTCTGATAAAGGAGGAATAGAAGAGGAATGTCTGATAAAGGAGGAATAGGAGGAGGAATGTCTGATAAAGGAGGAATAGGAGGAGGAATGTCTGATAAAGGAGGAATAGGAGGAGGAATGTCTGATAAAGGAGGAATAGAAGGAGGAATGTCTGATAAAGGAGGAATAGGAGGAGGAATGTCTGATAAAGGAGGAATAGAAGGAGGAATGTCTGATAAAGGAGGAATAGGAGGAGGAATGTCTGATAAAGGAGGAATAGGAGGAGGAATGTTCTGATAAAGGAGGAATAGGAGGAGGAATGTCTGATAAAGGAGGAATAGGAGGAGGAATGTCTGATAAAGGAGGAATAGGAGAAGGAATGTCTGATAAAAGGAGGAATAGGAGGAGGAATGTCTGATAAAGGAGGAATAGGAGGAAGAGAATGTTGATAAGGAGGAATAGGAGGAGGAATGTCTGATAAAGGAGGAATAGGAGGAGGAATGTCTGATAAAGGAGGAATAGGAGGAGGAATGTCTGATAAAGGAGGAATAGAAGGAGGAATGTCTGATAAAGGAGGAATAGGAGGAGGAATGTCTGATAAAGGAGGAATAGGAGGAGGAATGTCTGATAAAGGAGGAATAGGAGGAGGAATGTCTGATAAAGGAGGAATAGGAGGAGGAATGTCTGATAAAGGAGGAATCGGAGGAGGAATGTCTGATAAAGGAGGAATAGGAGAAGGAATGTCTGATAAAGGAGGAATAGGAGGAGGAATGTCTGATAAAGGAGGAATAGGAGGAGGAATGTCTGATAAAGGAGGAATAGGAGGAGGAATGTCTGATAAAGGAGGAATAGGAGGAGGAATGTCTGATAAAGGAGGAATAGAGGAGGAATGTCTGATAAAGGAGGAATAGGAGGAGGAATGTCTGATAAAGGAGGAATAGGAGGAGGAATGTCTGATAAAGGAGGAATAGAAGGAGGAATGTCTGATAAAGGAGGAATAGGAGATGGAATGTCTGATAAAGGAGGAATAGGAGGAGGAATGTCTGATAAAGGAGGAATAGGAGGAGGAATGTCTGATAAAGGAGGAATAGGAGAAGGAATGTCTGATAAAGGAGGAATAGAAGGAGGAATGTCTGATAAAGGAGGAATAGGAGAAGGAATGTCTGATAAAGGAGGAATAGGAGGAGGAATGTCTGATAAAGGAGGAATAGGAGGAGGAATTTTCGATAAAGGAGGAATAGGAGAAGGAATGTCTGATAAAGGAGGAATAGGAGGAGGAATGTCTGATAAAGGAGGAATAGAAGGAGGAATGTCTGATAAAGGAGGAATAGGAGGAGGAATGTCTGATAAAGGAGGAATAGAAGGAGGAATGTCTGATAAAGGAGGAATAGAAGGAGGAATGTCTGATAAAGGAGGAATAGGAGGAGGAATGTCTGATAAAGGAGGAATAGGAGGAGGAATGTCTGATAAAGGAGGAATAGGAGAAGGAATGTCTGATAAAGGAGGAATAGGAGGAGGAATGTCTGATAAAGGAGGAATAGGAGGAGGAATGTCTGATAAAGGAGGAATAGGAGGAGGAATGTCTGATAAAGGAGGAATAGGAGGAGGAAGCTTAAGTGGGATTTATATTTGTTTACATTCAGCTTTAATTGTTTGTTTTTTGTGCTAGTATCAAAATCTGCATTAAAATTCCTTTCTCTCTCTCTCTCTCTCTCTCTCTCGCGCCCTCTCTCTCGCGCCCTCTCTCTCTCTCTCTCTCTCCCAGTCTAAATTGTATGCCTTATTACGTCTCATAATACGAAAAGTAACTAAATAAACCAAATTAGTTAGTCGACAAGGATACTAAACAGGTCATATCTAAATAAAATTGCTTATATTCACTAAATATCGTCTAATGGTACCCAAATTACAATAGAAATTACGTTCTGGGTCTCAAGGGGTTATAAGTCATTACATGTATTCTCTTTGACATAGTATTTGTATTATTGATGTAAAAGCATGGCATGAAAGCAGGAAGGAAGCTCCCCACCCCACCCCCCCCGCTCAAGATCAAGTGAATAACCATGAATAACGAGTATATGGCCATTTAGAACAACAGAAAAATCATGCATTATACATATTTTCCATTATTATCATTACTATTATTTTTTTTCTTCAGAGACGTCTTATTCCGCATTCAACTCCACACAATTTGAAAATAAAGTAACAGTC
>JACEEZ010019225.1:15000-27500 GCA_016584305.1 Chionoecetes opilio
CTAATATATTACAGAAATCAGTAACTTGTAAACACACACACAGTCACACGGGGTGCAGTCAGTTCGTACAAAAGTTGTTTCGTACACCAGTAGATTCGTACACTAAAAAACTTTTTCGTAGTCTATATGAAACCACAGTCGTTTCGTACAGTCAGCTCAGAGTTGATCTTGACTACTAGAGTTACGAAACCACACCAGGTATGTACGAAAAAACTCAAAATCAGTGTACGAAACAACTAACAAAACCTGGGTACGAAACAACTTGTGTACGAAACTCCCTGTAACCAGTCACACACACACACACAACATCTTATCAACCACTTCGTTATATATTACTACGATGAAATTATGATCATATTAGACTAGTTTCTAATTATGTAATCTCCCAGTAAATATGTATAAATAATATCATCCCACTATGATAAGAGACATTTCAGACAGATTTTAGTTATCACGACTCCCTTATCTCTCCTCTCTAATGTTTCTCTTTCATGTAATAGTAAATAGTTACTATCATTATTGTTATCACTAAGAGGGCAATAGGGTATATATCTCATGCCCTGATAGCGTTATGAACTTGTATGTGTGGGAAAGAAAGGAAGGGAAGGGATGGGAAGAGGAAGGAAGGAAGGGAAGAGGAGGGGAGGGGAGGGGAGGGGAGGGGAGGGGAGGGGAGGGAGGGAGGGGAGGGAAAGGAAGGGGAGGGGATTGGAAGGGAAGGGATTGGAAGGAAAGGGAGGGAGGGAGGGGAGGGGAGGGAAAGGGATTGGAAGGGATGGGAAGGGAAGGGAAAGGAAAAGAAGGGGAGAGGATTGGAAGGGGAGGGAAGGAAGGGAAGGGAAGGGAAGGAAGGGTGAGGGAAGGGGAGGGAAGGGAGGGGATTGTAAGTGAAGGGGAGGGAAGGGAAGGGATGGGAGAGGAAGGGAAAGGAAAGGAAGGGAAGGGACGGGATTGGAAGGGATGGGAGGGGATTGTAAGGGATGGGAGGGAAAGGAAAGGAAGGGGAGGGGGGGGAGGGGAAGGAAAGGAAGGGAAAGGATTGGAAGGGAAGGGCAGGGATTGGAAGGGAAGGGGAGGGAAAGGAAGGGATGGGAGGGAAGGGGGTAATTATGGAGGAGAGTTTCACGTTCGTTTTCAGAGACACCAACTACTTTTTCTTGGCCTACAATAGGTGCTTGTTCTAATGGTGCTAGTTTTATTTTGTGCAAACCCAAAAAATGGAAAAAAAAAAAAAAAAAAATGGAAAAAAAAAAATGAAACCTAACCTAACCTTGTGTTTTAATGAAACCTAATGAAACCTAACCTAACCTAACCTTACAGGTTTTAAAGAAACCTAACCTAACCTTAACCACAATGTATACATTTTTTTTTTCTTTTGGTTTGCGCAAAATAAAACTAGCACCATTAGAACAAGCACCTATTGTAGGCCAAGAAAAAGTAGTTGGTGTCTCTGAAAACGAACGTGAAACTCTCCTCCATATTAACCGGGAAGGGGATTGGACGGAAGGGAAGGGAATAGTCAAGAAAAAATAGTCAATTCGCACTGCAGTTTAATACAAAGCTTATGTGCTGCAAAAGTAGTAATAATAATGAGTTGTACTGTGCATGGGAGGGCAGCGCGTCTGCTTAAACACGATTGCTGATGTCATTTATTTAGTTAACGCTTATTTATGCATGGTGCTAATTCATATATCAGAAAACGAAATATATCAATGGAAAGCTAACACAATTCCGCTTCTATTGATATGCTCATCTTATACGTTGTCTCATAAAGTTTTAATTAGCGACGAGTTTAAATGAATTTTAAGTTCATGCATATTTCTTCAGTCTCATAATGGCATTTCTTTAGTGTATTTTATAGTGTTTTAAGTGATAATATTAGAGAACAAACATTTCCGAAGATAACAGTGTATCATTTATAATGGTAAACTTATTTGGTAGGGAAAAATACTCTGGTCAGTAAACTTTTTCCCCGGGTTCCTCGAGTCGCTTTGTTATTGTTTATCACGTGATCGTGAAGTCACGTGCAAACTATCTATACTTCAAATAAGAGGAAAGAAAGAGAAAGAAACTAAAATATAGAATAAGAGAAGACAACTAATTAAAGACTCAGACAGCGAGAAGAAACACGTCAGGGAGTGCCGTTTAACCCCTTGAGGCCCAGATCTTTCCTTTGCTATATAGAATCGTCTGTTGTTAGCTATAAAATTACGAAAACTAACTTAATATACCAAATTAGTTAGTCGACAAGGATACTAAACAGGTCATAGCTATAAAATAGTTTATAGTCACTAAAAATCATCTAATGTTACCCAAATTACAATGGAAATAACGTTCTGCGTCTCAAGGGGTTAAAAAGGCCAAACTCCCGACCAACAACTTCACTTCACTTCTCTCAAACAATTCATAACAAAAAGTTGTTTACACGATCCAATATCAACATAACACTAAACCAAAGTAGTATAAAGTATTACACTCGAACTCCATGCAACACTCACTCAAGTCTCCGTCGGGGTTCAAGTAGAATTCTCTTATTAAAATCCCTACACGGCGGCGCAGCACCTCCCTCCACCACGACTAACTCTGAACTGAGGGATTTCGGGTAGAGTTATTGTATAAGAACTATAATAAATAACATGATATAACAAAAGAGCATCGGGTAAAGAAACAAATAAGCATCAATAAAAGAATCCACACCTATAATAAGAAAAACTCAGTTCCTTATAAACCCTTCTCCTAAACTCTATACAAATTGTTGACTTTATAGATTGACTCAGAAATGTAAATAAATGTGTCCGCTGTGAGTTGCGATGACCTGCACGGCTGTGTCTTAGGTCAAACCCGAGTGCCAGGTCAACTGAGGGAGCCTGGGAGGTCACTGGCCGTGGGATAAAGAGACGGAGATATAGTGGCACCCTTGGAACAGCCTCACCGGTGGTTATAGTGCAGGAGAAGGAGGAGGAGGAAGGCTGTGTGTGCGTGTGTGTGTGTTTTGCATGCGGCACTACCGGTGAAGAGTGAAGACAAAACACTTGTCAACATTGGTCTTCAGCAGCTGTGACAGGTGTGTTGCTTTGCCCTCTGTGCTGCTTTATAGGGTGTTGATTGTGTGTGTTGCCATTATCTATACAACAGACGTCTTTTTGATGAATGATAATTGATTTTAAATGATGTA
Source organism: Chionoecetes opilio (assembly GCA_016584305.1). NCBI lineage: Eukaryota > Metazoa > Arthropoda > Malacostraca > Decapoda > Majidae > Chionoecetes > Chionoecetes opilio. Next base: position 18,176 of record JACEEZ010019225.1, read on the forward strand.
ATTTTCACGGTCGGACTAAACCGCAAACCACCGCAAACTACCTCAAACCACCAGCAAACCACCCACAAACCACTGAAACTCCCTCACATTGCATGCAAATCAATAGCAAAACATTAATATCTTTCAGCAAACTAACCACAAACCTCCAAAAACTATCACAAACCACCAAAAACTACCACAAACCACTGAAACTCCCTTAGGTTAGGTTAGGTTAGGTTAGTGGATAGTTGACTGAAAGATATGTGTTTTGCTATTGATTTGCATGTAATATGAGGGAGTTTCAGTGGTTTGTGGTAGTTTTTGGAGGTTTGTGGTTAGTTTGCTGAAAGATATTAATGTTTTGCTATTGATTTGCAAGAAATGTGAGGGAGTTTCAGTGGTTTGTGGGTGGTTTGCTGGTGGTTTGCGGTGGTTTGCGGTGTTTAGTCCGACCCGATTTTCATAGGGAGCTTACCTATGTACTCTATGAGTATATAGAGTACATACATGAAACCTTGTTCATAGAGAACCTACTGTAGATAACACTATAGTCGCCAGTCACTCGCCACTGCACTAATGTCGCCAGGCACAATATATTACGAATTTTAGCATCCCTACAGACTTTTATGTGCCACTGAAGACATGTAGTGTGATGTACATAATATAAACTACTGTGCATGTCTCTTCAGTGGCAAATACAAGTCTGTAGTGATACTAAAATTCCTAATATATTGTGCATGGCGACATTAGTGCACTGGCGAGTGACTGGTGACTATAGTGTTATCTACGGTAGAGGCTAGATAAATTCATGGATGGGGATGAAAGGTGGATGTCGGTAGTGTTAAGTAACAGGAACTACCACGTGTAGGTCTCACGGTCTCTTGTAGCTTCCTTATTTTCTTATGTTCTTATGTCACCATTATCCACTGTTATGTCATCCTCATGCGCTTTGACAGGTTGACTTCATGTCTTTCCTCTGACATGTCATTGTTTTGTGTTGGTTTTATAGCAGGGGATGTAGTGTTGTGTAACTAATGTTGGAGTTTTGAGTACACGTGTCATTTCACGATTAAGGAGCTAAGGGTATTATTTCAGTATTGGACCCGTCAGGGTGGCTCGGTTGGTAGAGCTGCGGGCTCGCGTGTAGCGTCCCTGCATTCGATCAGCGGTTCGAGCCCACCAAGTTCGTCCTGGCGTGTTGGCGCTTTGTATAGTCAATAACCTTGTCTTTGGTACTTGGAAAGTGTCTAGATAGGATCAAAGTATCTTATCTTTTCGTTATTGGGCACCGTTATTCTCGAAGATGAGACAATTATTTTCTGATTGGATTTTATGTGTTTTGAATGAATCTGGCACTCGTTTTTGGCAGAAATCAATGTGTTTGTTATAGCACCCTCCTTAACTCTTGCACGCCCAGATCTTTCCTTTACTATAAAAAATTGTCTGTTGTCGAGCCATTAAATTACAAAAAGTATTTAATTGAATGTACCAAATAAGTTAGTCGACAAGGATACTAAACAGGTCATATCTATAAAATATTGCTTATAGTCACTAAAAATTGTCTAATGGTACCCAAATTACAATGGAAATTACATTCTGGGTCTCAAGGGGTTAAGAGTGTAATGTATAGCTTAGGACGATTACAGGAAGTTTCGATGGAATGCACTTTCGAGGGTAGAAAATGGAGGTTTCGACGGCACCGTCGAACTCCGTCGAAACTTCCAATATGTCTATCATAAAGTAAAACCTAAAGGTATTTTGTCATTGAGAGGATTAATATAAAATACAAGGTTACTAGATCATTGCCCACCAAAATTAAAGTGAAAAGCATATACAGCCAAGATCCCCCTATATCTTCGTTGTTTCCCACCCTAACGTGGTAACACCTATCAACCTTAGCTTGCCTATCATTAATATTGTATTTAATAAAATCAATTAGTGATAAAGACTAATAAACAATGAACAACAGCACTGTTTGTGTGGCTTCATCCCCAGGCTGAGGCAGTGCCCTCCTGATGATCACAATTAGACCTAAACGGCACCTCAGTTTGTGGGGAAACCAGGGAATCCTGACTCTATATACTCCATTATACTCTTATTTACTTTGTAAGTGTAATGTTAAATATTGGTTACAAATATTCAATTTACAATTATATCAAATTTACCAAAAAAAAATTCATTTAGCTATATCAACGGTATGTTAAATTATGCATGATGAAAGATCTAAAATATTATGAAGGGAATAAATGAGAGGGTTCGATGGCGCTGACTTGGAATGTTTGACGATGCACTATGTTGGAGGTTTCGACGGTGTCGTCGAAAACGCATTCCGTCGAACCTTCCTGTTACCCTTAGGACACCTACTTTTCCGTTGCAGTTCAGTTCAGTATAGTTGTGGGTCGGGAGTCTGGCTTTTTTCATCGGCACTCCCTGATGTGTCTCTTCTCGCTGTCTGGGTCTTTAGTTAGTTGGTCTTGTCTTCTTGTATTTCGTATTCTGTCTTTTAATTTCTTTCACTTTCTTACCTCTTCCTTTTCCCATGAACACTCCATGAACACTTTTCTTTTTTATTCAGCAAAGGAAAATTCAGGACGTGAAGGAGTTAACCCCTTCACACCCGGGTCTTTCCTTTGCTATAATTTTTTTTAATGTTTTCGAGCCATAAAATTACGAAAAGTAACTGAATAAACTAAATTTGTTAGTGGACAAGGATACTAAACAGGTCATATCTATAAAATATTGCTTATAGTCATTAAAAATCATCTAATGGTTACCTAATTACAATGGAAATTACGTTCTGGGTCTCAACGGGTTAAAAGTATAATGAATAGCTTAGGACACCCGCCTTTTCCGTTGCAGTGACCCGTTGTGACCCGCCTTTTCCGTTGCAGTGACCCGTTGTGACCCGCCTTTTCCGTTGCAGTGACCCGTTGTGACCCGCCTTTTCCGTTGCAGTGACCCGTTGTGACCCGCCTTCTCCGTTGCAGTGACCCGACTTTTCCGTTGCAGTGACCCGTTGTGACCCGACAATGCTGCGTTCCCTCTATGCCTACAAGGGGACCCACGCCCGCACGCTGGGCTTCCCGGCGGGGGAGCGCTTCTTGGAGGTGGGTGTGTCCCGGGACACCAACTGGCTGCACGTCATGAGTGAGCGCGGCACCATCGGCTATGTGCCCAAAAACTATGTCACCAATGAAGAGGTGAGAAAAAATGTTGGTGATAGGAAGCAGTTCTAGTTGGGTTTTTGGTGATAGGAAGCAGTTCTAGCTGGGTTTTTGGTGATAGGAAGCAGTTCTAGCTGGGTTTTTGGTGATAGGAAGCAGTTCTAGTTGGGTTTTTGGTGATAGGAAGCAGTTCTAGTTGGGTTTTAAAAATTATTCTACCATCTTTATTTCATTGGTCATTGAAGTTCTTTTATACAATATGCAAACTACAAACTTCCTGCTCCCTATGATACACATTTATGTACTGTGTATGATCATGGGCTGAGGAAAAATGTGCTGGGATGCTTTTGGTATGTTACTGGTGTTTAGGGAGAAGCTATATATATTTTTTCTTCTTATATTCCACCATATTTATTTCATAGGACTATGTGACCAAATGGGATGTTTTTTTTTTAAATGTTACTTGGGTTTAGGAAGCAGTGTTAGATTAATTTTCTTCCTTATTCCACTATTATTTATTTAATTGGACATGGAAGTTCTTCAATACAACATGCTTCCCATGTTGTGTATTTATATACCTACTGTTTATAGTAATCTATTTTCATAAAGAGAAGCAGTCAAGAAGGGAATGACGTAATCACTGTTCACGATAGCAAGCAACACTGCAATGTAATGGACAAATTTACAGTTCTAAGGAGACTTGATAAATGCACTCTGCTACATATTTAGAAACTTGACATTAATGTATTAGATCAAATAATGTGTTGTTTGCTAAGTTCAGGACGTGATAACTTAAATTTTCTGTGGATGGAAGGAAACTGTCGCCATATTGCAATGTCCTTACATCTAAGAAAGAAGATGATACTCTCCATTCCTCATACAGCAGTGTTACTTGTTCACAGTGTTTATATATCATGTTGTCGCTACCTCAGATACAAACTATCCTCTTCAGTAAAGTTTTAAAAGTGTACAAACCTCACGGCCTCTTGTAGCTTCCTTATTTTCTTATGTTCCTATGTACTTATGTAAACCTGACCATTCTACTTTAGTCTTTAATCACCAGTTTCACAAAAGAACACTAGAAGTAGCCTCTCTTATTTCTTCCCAGAGAGGGTTTACCAAACAGAAATGTCAGGAAATATAACGCTACACAAGGGAGTTACATGTATAGCTATAGATTACATGTATATATTATCTTGTATTTGCTTTAGTACTTAAGCTCATTTCATCATGTATATATTATGTTTTTTTTTCTTTTTGTTCCTGTATGCTTTCCGGTGAAAATAGAATATTACAGTAAAACCTCGTATTCGGACCCTCATTATTCAGACTTTGACATTATGCGGACCTTATCCTTTTTTTTTTTTTTTTTTTTTTTTTTTATATATATATATATATATATATATATATATATATATAAATATATAGGGGTCGAAATTTCCTAGCTATCCTATTCCTATACACCTAGAATTTTTTTTTTTTTTTTTTTTTTTTTTTTTTTTTTTTTTTTTTTTTTTTTTAGGGGTCGAAATTTCCTAGCTATATATTACACCTATATACACCTAGATTTTTTTTTTTTTTTTTTTTTTAATTTTTTTTTTTTTTTTTTTTTTTTTTTTTTTTTTTTTTTTATATACATATCCCCCCATATATGATCCCCCCATTATTCAGATCCTTGCATTACTCGGACCACTCCTTGACCCAATTAGTCCGAATATGAGAGGTTTTACTGTATTATTATTATTATTATTATTATTATTATTATTATTATTATTATTATTATTATTATCTCTACAGACCGACGCGGTGGCCATGCTGGAGTTCATTGACGGCTGCCTGGAGGCGACGCACCTCAACGCCAGTGAGCGGGGGGGCGTGTACAGCCGGGGGGAGCAGGAGGCTCTGCAGCGCCTGGTGGAGCTGCGGCAGAAGTGGCACTCCCGCTGCCCCCCCGCCACGGCCCCCCCCGGCAAGCGCCCCGCCCCTCCCCCGCCACAGGTGCGTGTCGGTCCTGCCTTGCCTCTTACACTCAGTCTGAAACCAAGGATGAGATTATTAACTTTTTTTTTTTTTTTTTTACATCACAAAGGACTAGCCAAGGACAAAAAAAAAAAAAAAAATTACACTTAAGCCCCCGTTTCAACAGACCTTAAAACAAAACTTAATAAGGGACAGACAGACAGAATTCTCTTAGTTGTATTGATTGTAGCCTAATATGCTCCTGACAGAGGTCTGGGTCCACACCAACGCACACCTCGGTACATCGTTCAGCCTCCCAGCTCAGCACCGACAGCCTCACCAGTTTTAGGGGTGGTGGCCTACCCTCACCCAACCTGCCCAGCACCCCTCGCCTCCCCTCCCTCCCTCTTAGCGGGTCCTCCTCCAGCCTGGTGTGTGAGGAGCAGCAGCAGCAGCAGCAGCCACAGCAACCACAGCAGCAGCAGCCACAGCAACCACAGCAGCAGCAGCCACAGAAGCAGGAGGAGAAGAAGCAGGGGGCGACTGGAGCAGAGACCACGACCAGCTTCATGGCGCGCGGCGATTCCCTCGGTAAATACTAGTAGAAATAATAGAAATGTAAGGTAAATATAAAGTAAGCAAATATAAAGTAGTAAAGTAAGTGGTAAATATAAAGTAAGCAAATATAAAGTAGTAAAGTTAGTGGTAAATATGAAGTAAGCAAATATAAAGTAGTAAAGTAAGCGGTAAATATAAAGTAAGCAAATATAAAGTAGTAAAGTAAGCGGTAAATATAAAGTAGTAAAGTAAGCGGTAAATATAAAGTAAGCAAATATAAAGTAGTAAAGTAAGCGGTAAATATAAAGTAGTAAAGTAAGCAAATATAAAGTAGTAAAGTAGGCGGTAAATATAAAGTAGTAAAGTAAGCGGTAAATATGAAAGTAAATATAATTAGAAAGTAGAAGAGTGAAGGCACAGAGTGGAAGATGGAGGGCGGGGGATGCAGAACCTTGAACAGAAGAACAGTTGACCAGTGTCTTAACCCCTTGAGCCCCAGAGCGTAATTTCCATTGTAATTTGGCTACCATTAGACAATTTTTAGTGAATATAAGCAATATTTTAAAGACATAACCTGTTTAGTATCCTTGTCATTAGCTAATTTGGTATATTAAGTTACTTTTCGTAATATCATGGGTAACAGCAGACAATTTTATGTAACAAAAGAAAGATCTGGGCGTGAAGGGTTAACAGAAGAAGAGCTGACGAGTGTTTTAATGCTGTCACTTTCCCCCGGCAGTGCGCGAGGAGAGCAGCGGCAGCAGTGAAGGCCACGACACCAGCATTGGCTATGAGTCTGAGATGCGCAGTGATGTGGAGTCTGGGGTCCATGCCAGCATCAAGTAAGGGAGAGAGAGTGTGTGTTTTAATACCTTAAGGAACTAGATACATACTTCTTTAGAATTCATGTTCATAATAGAAATATTTCATTCCCTGCCTCCGTGGTGTAGTGGCTAGCGCGCCTGGCTACGAATCTGCGGGCCCTGGTTCGAATCCGGGCCAGGGCAAGTCGGTGGCCAGCCCACCCAGCTGCTCATTCCCCCTTTCGTGGTTGATAAATGGTTACCTGGGGAAGGTAACTGTGGTAACCCGGGTGTCACACTAGCCCTGTGTCGCGGGGTAACGGGTTCCCACCCACCACAGGCTCAAAGGCTAATGCGAAGGAGATGAGCACCGAGGCCACGTGCAGCATAGCGTATGCCCCTTTACCTCCCTGTGCTGAGCTGTGGGTGTGTCCTTCCTAGGTCCCTGGTGTCTCACGTCCCCGATGGCTACCTGCGCGTGTTGGTGGAGGAAGTGAGAAAGAACACCTCTGTCAGCTTCACCACCAGTCATCAGGTACACCCAGGAGAGAGAGAGAGAGTTGCTTAGTATTGTAGATTTTTTCCTTATTCAAGCTTACCTTCATTTATACTATCTATATTCAGGAAGAGAAAAGTGTTTTGATGTTATCCTGCATCCTTGATAGGTACTGTTTTATGAAGGCACGTTTTGCCCCCAGGTGGTGGAGGTTGTACTGAAGAGCCTGGGGTCTGTCCTGCCCGCCCTGCACCCGCTCTGCTCTCACATCCTGGCCAGCAAAGAAAGTAAGAGACAGAGAGAGAGAGGTATATCATTTTTTTTAGCATTTCTTAGAACTTTTTTTAAGATAGGCAAAGACATAATTTCACCTCAACAGGTGGACATAACAAGTCGGGCAGGGGTGATAACCCCTGCCCAAGATGACTCAGTAGAGAGGAAAGTGTCCTGCAGAAAATTTGTCCGCGCTTCTAACGAACTTCAGGTGGTCGCCTGGGGCCGTTCTATAGCTCATTCGAAAGCTCTCGTCGTGCTCCAGATGGACAAAATCGTAGTTTATTCGATTTCTCAATTCCAATATTCGAAAACGATCGTGAAAGTTTAGTACTGAGAGACACCCATCTGGTTGTGTGTGCACGCTTAGTTGTGCCTGAAACGTCGGCTTCAACATTTCACATGGAAAAGGAAAGACACAAGTAGAAAATGCTTCCGGGTCGCCCTGAAGACATGAACAAGGGAATATGACTCTTGCGGGTGTTGTTTTGTAGATCAAGAAGTGTCAAGAAGAAGGGAAACAAGGCTAGTGTGGACATGGGAAAGATTGCGAAAGGAAAGAAACAAGGTGTCACTCAACATTTGTCCTACCACGAGTGGTATCAGTCGGCAAAGGACAAATGTTGAGTGACACCTAGTTTCTTTCCTTTCCAAATCTTTCTCATGTCCAAAGGCATCTTTGCCACCTTGTTTCTATTCTTTCGCAATCTTTCCCATGTCCACACTAGCCTTGTTTCCCTTCTTCTTGACACTTCTTGATCTACAAAACAACACCCGGAAGAGTCATCTTCCCTTGTTCATGTCTTCAGGGCTACCCGGAAGCATTTTCTACTTGTAAGTAGATGAAGCATTAGCCTAACATGGTAAGACTTCAAGCTGCACCAACTCACAACACCAGTATCACCAAGTATAAGTAGTACCATGTGATTCCAGGCAATGCTAGTGGTGGTGAACATCTTATTATTAAACAGGAACTACCACGTGTAGGTCTCCCATTCTCTTGTAGCTTCCTTATGTTCTTATGTTCTTACATACATATATCATTTTCCTTCGTTCTAACTAATTAACTAACATAACTAATTAATTATGTTCTAACTAATTAACTAATAACATGTTTACATATTCATTTTCTTATGTTTTAACTAAATAACTAGGCAACTAAATAGCCTAACTAACAAGTATCACCAAGTACCATGTCTTCCAGGCAATGCTAGCGGTAATGAACATCTTATTATTGAACAGGAACTACCACGTGTAGGTCTCCCATTCTCTTGGAGCTTCCTTATTTTCTTATGTTCCTATGTATTCCAGGCAAGTAGTTCTCCCATTCTCTTGTAGCTTCCTTATTTTCTTATGTTCCTATGTATTCCAGGCAAGGAGGTCTCCCATTCTCTTGTAGCTTCCTTATTTTCTTATGTTCCTATGTCTTCCAGGCAAGTAGGTCTCCCATTCTCTTGTAGCTTCCTTATTTTCTTATGTTCCTATGTATTCCAGGCAAGTAGGTCCCCTCTCTTTCTCTTATCTTCCTTATTGTTCTTATGTTCCCTGATGTAGTCCTGGCTCAAGGAGGTCTCCCATTCTCTTGTAGCTTCCTTATTTTCTTATGTTCCTATGTCTTCCAGGCAGTGCTGTGGTGGAGAGGAGTCCTGGCTGCACAGTGTGGACGGGTGTCGCCTGGTGGAGCTGCTGGAGGAGCTACGTGCCTGTAAGGACGACGAGCAGCAGAGGTCCTGGGCGCTGCATGAAGACGAACACACCATTACAGTCCACCTCACGGACTTACTGGATCTGCTGGTGGGTTGGGACTGAAGGGAGGAGAGGAGAAAAGTGGTGTATTTACCTAGTTGTGTTTTACAGGGCCTGAGCTACACTCGTATGGCCCCATCTCCTTTGCTACATTTTATCATTCATCCTTAGCAGTCCACCTCATGGACTTGCTGGGTCTGCTGGTGGGTTAGGGCAGAAGGGAGGAGAGGAGAAAAGTGTGTGTATGTGTGTGTATGTGTGTATTTACTTGTATTACCTAGGTTGGGGCGAGAAGAAATATACGTGTGTGTGTGTGTGTATGTGTGTACGTATTTAGTTACGACAAG